>JAVKPL010014406.1:0-87952 GCA_032173675.1 Gastrolobium villosum
AAGAAATTTCAATTTTGGCGTTCAATTTTTTCATTGTCACAATTTACTCAAATACTCTAGAGACATACATTTTATATTGGATTTGGAAATTCGAACACTTCATCTTATCATGCAGTCTTCAAAAGCTCAATCCTGGTTATAAAACTTCTGTTCAAACAAAAGAACAAAATTTAAGGGAATCATTCTAATCAGATTGTGCACTTTTTTGTACAGGGAAACCAAAACCATGTGTAGGAATGGAGATGCTGGACTAAACGGTCCAGTCTAATTATAAACCAAACACTTAAGGAGGTTATGGTATAGTCTCTCATAATTAATAATTAAATTTATAGCCTGATTACTCTGTTTAGTACATTTTGTATTATTACAAATGAATTGTTTTATGACATGATTGGATTCAACTAACCAGTTTAAATAAAATCACCCTCCATTGAACTCCGTACAATAAAATAAGGGTGAGGGCATACTAATAAAATATCTAGCTTTTTAAAGAAAATTTAATGCCATCAATAGAAAAAACGTAATCTAAATCAGAAGAAGGAAGAATACATACTAGTAGCATGTGGAGATGGGTCTGGGAAGTTTGACGAAGGACTAGGTGGTAACGGTGCCGGTGTTGGTGGTGGCGATGGTGATAATGCTGGATCATTAACACAAATTTAACATTAGTTGTTGCTGCAATCTTGTTATCAATTGTTTGTTCACAATTGTGCCATACAAAAATATGCTGGTCTAAATTTTCTTCCGTAAACAATTTATTATATACACACAGAATTATACATATTGGATACATAACAAAAGAGATAAGTGATTTATGTATTGCTACATGTGATGGAACGTAATCCTCACACTACCACACATTCAAATTCAATTAGAATCTTACTTATGTTAGTATGTACGCTTTATGTTCCAAACACTTAATTAAAAGTCATTGGCCTTTTTCTAGGCTGAGGTCAACAAACCGAATTGACGCCAATGTTTTCATTGACTTGACAAATGATGCATTAAAGTTTCCACACCGAATTCATACCAAACCCGTAGCTATGCTTAATGCGAATAGGAACATCGCGCGCACATAATCAGATTTCATCCTGCAAAAGATTTCAAGTTCACCCAATAGCGGGTTCCACCAATTACTGCCATTCCCAACTGTAATTTGCTCATGTAATTAGTGGAGTTTAGACAGGCTGATACCTCTATTCTGTTGAACTGAAAGGGAATAAATGTTAGTTACATCTCTTGCACCTAGATTCAGTGCATCCCACTAATAAGAATATTACACATCAGTGGAAAGAGAAAGAATTTAACAGAAAAAAGAGAATTTTGGCTGACATGTAATGTTTCTATTGATAGGATGTACTGAATCTTCAATGCAACAGTAGCACCAAAGATTTATTCACGGAAAGGGGTTCATAGTCTCAATCAAGAGTAGCCCATCACGGAAAATTATCACCAATGGGTAAGTTACACCAATAACAAGTGGGTCTAACATTATATCTCAACCTAAAACCTAAAGTTAATATTCTATCACACTTGAATATCATAATAATTTCTCCCTCATGTGTCAACGAAACCTCTAGCCAATCACCATATCTCAATCCAGAATCTTAAAATATTGAGTTGATCGATCCTCCATTTATACAGACTTAACTTATTATGAACCATCACACTTCTATAAATTTCCTAATTACAACTTGGATCAAGCAAGATTGCATCCTTGTTGCATCAAAATCTATTCCATCAAACCAATCTCTAAATTAGTACATGGCAAAAAGACAGACAGAGGAACACGAACTAAGAGATAAATACAAGATTTTCACATGAGAAGAAGGGATATAAAATTTTATCATGCTCTGGAAAATTATAACTATAACTAGTTAAAGACAATAAGGCGCAAGAGGGAAAAGAAAAGAAGCCATACTTCTGGGATTAGCCACGGTAACATTAGCTGTAGCATTAGCTGTTACGTTGTAAACATTAGCACTGTCACCATGGCATTGCAAAGCATCAGACCCATCAGGGCAATGACAAGAAAATTGATCCTTAGCAGTATCAATCGTTCCACAAGCTCCTTTACTTTCCTTGCAACTTGTGCATTCTCCATCATCTGCAATATTATAGAACACGTCAAAACCATTAGCAGCAGCTTTTCTCAGAGAATCTATTCCACCGTCAGAATCCAAAGGAATTTCCCTGTAAACCGGCACATGTATACGTGTCGCGCATGTCTCAAGCTCTGGATATTGCTGCAAAAGACTCTCTGTCATTTTCACATAGAAACCAAATTGTGCGCCAGCAGTCCTATAGATTGTGTCATCTTTGCACGTAAAGTTGTTACCACCTAACGAAAACCCAGTGGGACAACCGTAGAATATGGTGATGTTGTGTACATCTTCGGGAAATTCAAAGATTTTGGAACTCAACGAGGTGTTGGTCAAGTCAGAGGAACAATCATCATAGACAAGGTCTGTTCTAACAAGTCTCATGGTTTGAGATAAAGTGTCAATCCTCAACACTGTGAAATTTTGTGTGTCAAATTGAAATGAAGTGTCTTGGTTTGCCTCACAGTTTAGCTTTAACTGCTCGGTGCTGCCACAGTAATCGGGTCTGTTCTGTCCCCAGAAAGGGTAGGATATGTTGGACACTTCTCCACAGTTGTATGGCCTGCTACACACTGAGTATTTGGTGTCTTCAACTTTCGAGTGAGATTGTAGCAAGGTGGTTAATAACAAGATGAAAGAGATGGTGAATTTGGACTTATGGAACACGGGGATATGGTCTTCCATTCTTAGGTGCTTGAGAATGGTGTTAATGTTACATTATGATCATGTACTTTAATTTTGAGTTTCTCTTCTTAATGGTGCAAACGAAAGTGGACCCACACTCAGAGGAAAGCACCATTGAGTTTCTTGTTTGCGTGCAAAGTGGACAAGGAAAATGTAAATGAGAATTAAACAAAAATGAGAATCATCTATTTACAATTTTTTTTTATAATTTCCACAAAGTATAACGGGTCATCGGTCATGACAAGTCAAATATAGTATAGTTTATAAGAGTTGGTAAAAAACAAGTTTATAAATGGGTAAAGTGTGTGCTGTGTCATTTTAGGAGAGAGAAAGAGATAGATAAAAGAAGAGATAGAGTTGAAAAAATAAAATAAGATCTCAAGAGAGTGAAAGGATATAAGTTATGTTATTTAAAATGATCAACATTTTTTCCTTTATAAATATATAACCTTTCCTTGAAAAAGAAGAAGCTTTATTTCTATTCATGTTTGCGTGCTCATGGCGTTTAATTTTCTCGTTTTGAAGATATTGATATCATTTCACATACTTGAAGAATCGGATTAAGTTGGGTAATTGATGAAATGGAGAAATTTAAAAAAATAAATAAAAATGATTGTTTCAAACCCCAAAGCTTTACTGCTGGCCTATCATTTTATTTTATTTTATGTTAGATGCTTGCCTATCATTAACTACGCCAGAAATTGAAAATGGGTGCAAGACTTATGACGCACTGATCACTGCAAAATCCCCGTGTTCAATGGACAATGCTTATTTTTGGTCACAATCACAGGGTCATGGGAATTAATTATGGCCTTAAAAACAAAGAAGAAAGAGGAGGAGATGGTAATGACAATTGACTTAAGGAAGGGGACATGTGTGTCCATTTTTGTCCAAATGCACAAGTTCTTGTTTATACTTTATATTGCCAACTTGTTACTGGCAACACCAGCAATGCAGGTATTCAAAGAAGAATATCCTGCTTATATTGTTTACCGGAATAATTGTCAAGACTTTTAAAATAAGTTTTATAGATTCTTCTTTCTTAGGAGATAAAGTTATCTGTAGTTATTTTAAAATTATGTTATTTTCTAGGTTGAGGGAATAAAGAAAGAAACAAAATTTCTAAAATATTCTTGATAAATTTCCTTAATTCTCAATAGTTTTAAAATAA
The DNA here is from genome assembly GCA_032173675.1 of Gastrolobium villosum. Lineage (NCBI taxonomy): Eukaryota > Viridiplantae > Streptophyta > Magnoliopsida > Fabales > Fabaceae > Gastrolobium > Gastrolobium villosum. Next base: position 3,958 of record JAVKPL010014406.1, read on the forward strand.
TTTTATGTCCTCGAGAAATATTTTTCCTTTAAAACAATATGTTGAAGGTGTGTTGATTTGCTTGGGTGAAAATTTGTCTATGCTTAATTATTTTTTTTTTAAACTCTAGTTGTGAACTTAAGAGGAGAATATTTACTTTATGGATTGTCAATTGTTTAGTAATTTTCAAGGATCAATTATCAGATTTGACAATTATGTATGTAAATTTGATAAATAAAATATAAATGTTGAAAATAAAATATGAGAAAAGTGTGTGTCATTTTAAAGATGTAAAGTTGTGTCATTTTAAGAAAGAGAAAGAGATAGATAAAGGAGAAGAGAGAGTTGACAAAAAAAATAAAGGTGTGAGTCTCACCTCTTTGTGAGAGTGAAATGATATAATTTATTTAATTTAAAAGGATAAACACTTTTTCCATAAAAGATTAGGATGTAAAATGTTTAATAAACGTAGTAATTTAACAAAATTAAAATTCAAAGTGCAATAAAGTTTAAAAACTGCAATTTCCTTGGGCTTGTTGATTTAGGCCCACTTGTTGGCATATGTTATTGAAATTGAAGATTTGAGGATGGAGTATGACATTTGGACTTGCATGATTTGGGATTGGACTTGTATTGGACAATTGGTCTTTCCAAATCTTACAAATTCTCTTTTCTTTTTCTCAATTTCCTCTTCCCTTCTTATAAATCTTAAGCTATTGAGATTAGGTCCTTCAACTTTGTTTGTTTCTTACTTTGTACATTTCTATATAGTATGAGATTTCTTTACTCAAATGAATTCTCAATAATTTTATACAACTTTTTTTTTGGTGAAATAATTTTAGGGTTTATCATCTATTATTTAACATGACCAGAAAAACTTTCCTACACTCACAACATTTAGTGGGGCCCGCAGCAAAAAAAAAAAAAACTCTGGCACGTAAAACGAATCTCTATAACATTACACAATCACTTTTCCTACAACATAACTCTTATAAAACCCATAATTTTATACAACTTTGTTTGTTTCTTACTTTGTACATTTCTATATAGTATGAGATTTCTTTACTCAAATGAATTCTCAATAATTTTATATGATAAATGAATCAATTACACAAAATAATTCTCTCGAATATAGACCAATAATTAAAACATATCATCAAAGCATGCATTTTCTTTCTTAATACTTTGTATATTATGAATTTCCCTCTTATTTCCTACCATTTTAACTACTTAGTATGAGTTACAAACAACCTAAAAACCTATGTTGCACCGATTCCAACATGAGATACGATATGACACTTCGACACGTTAATTCTAACAAATGTTAAATTTCGACATGTTAGGACATATTTTGATATTATATAATATTTTTAATTTATGTAGTGTATAGTATATTTAATAATCAATAATTAAAAAAATAAAGCTAAACTTATAATAACCATCAATTTTGCAAAGAAACATAAGATATCTCGAATGTTTGTATTAAACTCAATAAAATAGTAATCGTAATCCAACGAAACTAATAGTTGGAACTCAAAATGCAACGCAATGTAACCTTTGAACCTTTTTTAAATCTTTGCAATGAGTATTGGAGTGTCATAAAGTGTCGGAGTAACGGTGAGTGTCGAAAAGTATCGAACATAACACGTTAGGAGTTTTGAAGTATCGGTACTTCATAGCTAAAAACAATGTAATTTGTAGTAGGACTCGTATTGCTTGTGTAACAAGTTGAAGATAAATCTCATTAAGATTAGATATAATACCAAGGGGTAAGATATTCTTACTACCAATTTTTTTTACTACCACTCCACTACCACTTTAATCATCATTGGATTTAAAAGTTTTTTTTTTTCTCTCTTCATTCAACTTTTCCTCTAATCCAATGGTAATTAAAGTGGTAGTGGAATGATAGTAGAAAAATTGGGTAGTGAGAATATCCAACTCCTAATACCAATTGAAGATTTGGGAATTTGAATAAACTTTGGTAAAAAGGTGAAAGGACCTCATAGGCAAGGTTTCCCACTTATTTCTAGATTTGATTTCTCGTAACTGTGGAGTTTGCACTGCACATTAATTTTGGTCACCACATATCTTTTTCCAAAAAAAATTTTTGGTAAGGATCTTTTTCCACTTTAATTCAGCTGTAAAGTTCTAAAGATTGTGTTTGGAATCAATATAGACGCATTTGATTTGATAATCAAATCTTGTGTTTGAAAAACTGAAAGAATAGAAATCAATTTGATTTGTAAAATTGCATGGATTATAATCTTTTAAATATCGTATATCGTGTCAAATGAGCGTAAAGTATACAACAAAAAATCAAATCAAATCAAATCATGTCAGTTCTATTGTCTGTAAGTTCCAAATATAAGATTTGATTGCTAAATCAAACGAAATCAAATCAAATCATTCTCGTAAGATTCAATATTCATTTTCTCCTAGAAAGGTATGTCTCTAAAGAGAGACAAATTTTTATAGTAATTATTGTCACGTATTTTGACTAGAAAATAATTCTCACTTCCATTTAAAAATCTAAGTCAGAGTTAACAGAAATTACGCGGTGATAATTGTGTCCTGTTTTAGTTATACTTTTTCGTCAATCAACTATGCCTTTTGGAATAATCAGAGATTAATTTCGTCGATAATGCAGCACTTACGCAAGACTGTGTGGAAAAGTTTCTAACGAACATACGAGGATTTTGCATGAAGTGAAATTCTCAAGCAGTTTCTTCGTTGTGTTATAGACACTGCCAAGTCTATATTATCTGGTGCTATGCCATCAGTGTTAAATAAAAGTATTTTAAAGTATATTGCAACCACATGACTATGAACTTCCACATAAAATAAACAAAAACTATTTTCACAAAATTATTACTTCATACGACAACAATCAGAGTGTAATGATAACAAACAATCAGATCAATGCAGAAACTCAGTTCTCAGTCACAATTATTAGAAAATCCAAACTGGAAAAAGCTATTGATTGAAGTTTATTGAATTGATAGATGAAATAAGACAAATAATAGTCAATCCACTATGAAAGGAAAGAACTCATGAACAGATGGGGAAAGGGAAGTAGTTCAGGAAGAAGAGGGAGACTGTCAATAGGGAGATAATTCTCACTATAAATCCTATCAATCAACCCTGAACCATCCTTCATCTGAGTCATAATTGCCGGGAGGTATCCCATTCAATCTTCTCCGGGCACTATGCTCTCGGGGTACGGCCCGTTTAGGCTAGCCCCTCATTGTGAGGGTGAGTGCAATAAACTTCGCAATCGGAGAAAGGACGAGACTAATCCCCAACCGAAGATTTTTGGCTTATCCTCTGGCCCCCAAAGATTTTCCAAGAAACTGCTTGAGGTAGGGTTTGATCCCTGCATCAAGCAATCCCTTGAGAGCTCATCTGCTAACTGAGCTACCCTTGGGGGTTAATATATTAACAGTTTAACACACATATAAGATACGCTTGCTTTTCAGGATGATTGAAAACTACAAAACAAGTATGTTGAATAATCCGTTTTACAGTATAACTTAAACTATTTACTCAAAGTGCAATGATATTTCAAAAAGTGGAGGATTCAGATACTGATCTAGTAGGAGAAGAAAGCATAGGTTTTGGTGGAATTTCTAGGGAATTCATGCTGCCTTCCAACATATCTATCACTCTACTAATTGTAGGTCTATCATTTGGAAACGTTTGAGTGCACCACAAACCCACTACGGTCAATCTCTTTGCAATCTCATTTTCTTCTGTTTTCATCACCTCATCTGGTCTCAAATCACTGCCTTGCTTAAGCCTGTTGTATACCCAGTGTGGGAAGTATAACTCACTAGTGTGACTGGCATCAACATTAACGTTCCTTCTCCCTCCCACCATTTCTAGCAGCATCATTCCATAGCTATAAACATCAGACTTATGAGATACTCCTCCAAAATGTCTATTCCACATTTCTGGAGCTACATACCCAATTGTCCCTCTAGCATCTGACATTGAAATCATGCTCTCTTTCCTAGGACAGAGCTTTGCTAGCCCAAAATCTGATATCTTGGGGCAGAAATTCTCATCCAAAAGGATATTATGTGGTTTTATGTCAAAATGCAAAATTCTAGTATTGCACCCCCTATGCAAGTACTCCAGCCCTCGAGCAATCCCCATGGCAATTTGATACAAATTTTCCCAGTTCAAAGAAGCAACGTCTTCATGTCCATTTCTGTAAATAAACTTTTCAAGGGAACCATTGGACATAAATTCATAGATGAGAGCTTTCTTGCGGCCTTCAAAACAAAATCCAAGAAGGGTGACAACATTGACATGAGAAGTACTACTGATACTCGCAACCTCGTTGATGAAGTCTTCATTGTTTCCTTTCGATGAACTCAATATCTTTACAGCCACAGGGAAACCATTAAATAGTTGTCCTTTGTATACAGTACCAAAACCACCTTGCCCAAGTTTATTTTTGAAGGAGTTGGTCATTTTCTTGACATCTGAGAATTTGTATCTTTTTAGAGTTAAGCCTCCGTGATTTTTTAAGAATGCTTCAATATCTTTGTTACCTTTTGTGGTCAACCAAAATTTTCCACGCCAAGATGAGGACTTGCATCTAAAACAAAAAATAGTGATACATATCAACAATACTGTTATCACTCCACCAATAATACCTGTTGGCAGACAGAGTCAATGAATTAGTGGTTAAGGAGTATTTGATATAGTTTTATTTTCATAAATTAATATGTGAAGAAGAAACAAAACCTAAATAATTAAGAGTGGTAGTTCTAGGATATTTCCCATTGAAGTTAGCATGTCTGACCATTTAGAACTTGTTTGGCACAAATTTCTTAAGTTAAAAGTTACTTTTAAACTAAAGTTAAAAAAAAGAGCATAAATTTTTTTAATTATTCATAATTATATAAGCCTATTTTTAGGGTTTTAAAAGAACGAGAAGAAATGATTTGTCATTAGAGTAAATAATTAGCGTAAAACATAAAATATATAAAGGGATAGGATCCCTTGACACTGGTGTCAAATTTTGAAATTTGACACCAAATCCCAACCGTTGATTTCCGCCAATCAACGATTATCATTTATTGGGAATTAAACTTTTAATTAATTATTTTTTTTTGGAATACAAGGGAAAGCAGAAACAGAACTACACAAAGCTAACACTGGCCGAGACAAGGCCATTACAATCCTCTAACAAAAGGTCCCTACACCCATCCGGAGGAGCATTGAACCAATGAAGATCCTTGCTATCATCAATCCTGAGTTTAGCCATCCAATCAGCAGCCTGATTCCCTTCTCTATAAGTGTGTATAATATTCACATACCAAAAAGTATTCATCAGAGTATTAATTCTATCAACAAGAAAGAAGCAAGGATGGGATCTAACACACCATTCCTTAATCAAATGTATAGCAACCAAAGAATCACCTTCCAAAATAGCATTATGGATATTGTTATGCCATATCCATTCCAACCCAATCAGATATCCCCACAATTCAGCCATTAAAACCGGACCATGGCTAAGTCTCTTGGTAAATCCCTGCCTCCAAGCCCCAAATTCATCTCTAATTAATCCACCACAAGCAAGATCAGAACCATTATCCCTACAAGAGCCATCAACATTTACTTTTATCCAACCATGGGGAGGAGCCTTCCAGTTAACCCAAACTTCCTTCACAGGGTCAAGATCTAAACCAGAATTCCTAAGCAACTCATTAGCCGCAACAACATTAAGGATATTCAAAGAAACCTGTTTAAAGAATTCATGAGGGGATAAACTAGCTCCTTGAAAAATAAGTTTATTCCTCTCTTTCCAAATGTACCAACAGATCATGCCAAAACTCAACTGCCAGTTCCTGGTCTTGGACTTCAGATTATACTGCAGCCAGTCATCAAAGGTCATTGATAGAAACTGCCTATTACCTGAACCATCCACCCAATGACTCCAAACCTCCTTAGCCTAACTACAGCTCCTAAAAATATGCTCTCTGTCCTCCAGCATCCCATGGCATCTGGGACATCTAGAGTCATCTGTCATATGCCTTCTCACCCTTTCAGCATTAGTGAGAATTCTATTGCCAAATAAAAGCCACAAGAAAATTTTAATCCTCTGGGGGCCCTTCCAGCTCCAAACCAGTTTCCAGTCACCAGGTTCAGGATTTATAAGAGAATTGCAAAGAGTAGAGTAAGCAGAGCTAATGGTAAAAGTACCTGAGGATGAATGCCTCCAAATAACTTTGTCCCTATCATTCTCAACATGAGGAGGAGAGACAGCAGAAATAGCATTAAGAATATGCTCAGGCAGAACATGATTCAGAAGATTCCAGTTCCAGCCCCCCTCTTCCAGAACACAATCAATCACCTTCCAGTTAGAAAAAATTCCTGGCACCTCCACCTGAGAATTATCTAGTAATCTACCAACATTAGGGATCCAACTATCCCTCCAAAAGTCTATATTCCTGCCATCACCCAAAAGTATCTTGGCACCATCTTGAACAAGATTCCAAACCTGTTGGATACCTTTCCAGGTATTAGAAACATTCCTGGAGATAGTGAGCTTAGGAATTAAGGCCTCCTCCACCTTGTATTTAGCTTTCAGAATTCTCACCCACAGGTCATCAGAATTACTAATGAGGCCAAACCCAAGCTTCATAAAATAAGCTTTATTAACTTTGACCTGATCTCTAAGACCCAAACCCCCATGCAGCTTCGGTTGACAGACTTTATTCCAATTAACAAGATGAGTTTTTCTTGCATTCTGGCTGGATCCCCACAAAAAACTTCTTGTGAGTTTCTCCACCTCCCTACAAACAGTAATTGGCATAGCAACAGTCTGCATAGTGTAAGCTGGGAGGGCTTCCAAAACTGCCTTAGCAAGAGTTGCTCTTCCAGCCAAAGAAATGGAATTCTGATTCCAAGAGGAAAGCCTTCTGTGTACTCTATCTAAAACATGTTGAAAGGAGCTTTTGGAAATCCTTCTATGATTCAAAGGAACTCCCAAATACTTTCCTAAATCAGAAGTAGTACTGAAACCCAAGCAGTTACTGATTTCTCTAGCTTTGCTAAAACACACATTCCTAGAGAAGAAAATCCTTGTCTTTTCCTTACTCACCTTCTGACCAGAAGCCTCAGCAAAGACTCTAAAGACCTGGTTAATCACCTGGGCCTGTTCCAAGCTAGCCTCCGCACACAAAATGATATCATCCGCAAAGAAAAGATGCGAAATAGGAGGGGCCTTCTTATTAATCATCACTGGTTTCCAAGCTTTAGCTTCCACAGCCACCTTGATAAGGTGGGCTAACCTCTCCATGCATAGGACAAACAAGTAAGGGGACAGGGGATCCCCTTGCCTGATTCCTCTCCCTGGGATAATCTGACTAGTAGCAACACCATTCCAAAGAAGCTGGAAGGAATTAGATGAAATACAACTAGAAATCAGATTACACAAAGATTCAGGAAGCTCAAGATCTTTGAGAGTCTCCACCACAAAGCTCCAACTAAGCCTATCATGGGCCTTCTCTAAGTCCACCTTTATCATCATCCAACCTTTACTGCCTCTTCTATTTCTCATAGAGTGAATAACCTCTTGGGCAACAATTATATTGTCAGCACTTTGTCTCCCCTTTATAAAGCTACTTTGATTAGGGGAAATCAGTCTAGGCATCAATCCTCTCAACCTTTCAGCCACAGTCTTAGTAATGATTTTATAAACAACATTACAAAGGCTAATGGGTCTAAAATCCTTCATACTCTCAGGACAGTCAGTCTTTGGAATCAAACAAATAAAAGTCTTGTTGATCTCCTTCACTTTACCAGGATATTGAAAGCAATCATGAACCACCTTATACACAGATTCACCAACAATTTCCCATTGACTTTGGAAAAAAATGGCATGCAGCCCATCCGGTCCAGGAGCTTTGAACTTCCCCATTCTGAACACCGTTCTCTTAATCTCCTCCTTGCTAGGACAAAGAGCCAGGCTAAGTTTCTCCCCCTCAGACAATTTAGGGAACAGCCCCTGAATGGGAAAAAAGCCATCATCAGGAGCTTCAACTGTAAATAAATTTCTGTAATAAGAAACTGCCATATTGACCAAGGAATCAGGATCAGCTATCCAGGTTCCACTCTCATCTTTGAGGGTAAGGATCCTATTGTGTCTCCTCCTAGCCACGGTAGAAGAATGGAAGAACCTTGTATTTCTGTCACCATATTTCAACCACTGGCTTCTAGACCTTTGGAACCAGGTCAGCTCTTCCTTAACCAGAATAGCTTGGAGTTCTCTCCAAAGATTCTTCTGCAGAATTTCCAAATTGTGATCAAATCTGCCAAACATATAGCTGTCCAGACCCCTTAATCTAGCATAAATTTTGTTCTTTTGTTGGAGATTCCTTTTGAACACATCATGGTGCCAAACAGTAGCCTCCTTTTCAAACTTGCTCCTAGCCAAAGTCCACCCTTCATTGTTAGCCCAGCTCTTCCTAACTAATCTGCCAAAATCCTTATCCGTCAGCCAAGCAGCCATGAACTTAAAGGTTCTGGTATGCTCCCTGGGTCTAGGAGGCCCACTTTGATCCAGGAGGAGAGGCCTATGATCAGAATTAAAGAAAGGCAGATGAGAGACAAAGCGTTTGGGCCACAGCACGTTCCAAGCTTCATTAGAGCAACCTCTATCCAACCTCTCATGCAGCATCCCTCTTTTCCAGGTAAACTCAGGACCCTTGTAACCCATATCACTGACTTTGCAGTTAATCAAACTCTGCTGCATATCACTGATACTGTCCCAGCAACGATCACTGCCACCTGTCCTCTCAGAAGCATGAAGAATGGAATTGAAATCCCCAATCAGCAGCCAAGCCTCCTGAATGTTAAGACTGATCTCTTCCAATTCAACCCAAAGATTCTTCCTCTCCACCCTCCTAGGGCTCCCATACACAAAGGTAATGAGCTCAGATTTCCCAGAATCCAAATGATGCACCCTAGTGTGAATAAACTGGTGATGAGTTAAGATAACCTCAATTTTCACCACACTGTCATCCCAAAGGATCCAGATGCCACCAGAAAAGCCAATAGCCTCTTGTTTAAAAAAGCTAGGAAACCCTAACTGTTTGATAATCCCATCACCCCTCAAGCCACTAATCCTAGTTTCTAGAAGCACAAAAACATCAATCCTAAAACAGAATTTAAGATCTTTAATAAGGGTGGAAAAGCCCTTTTTCCCAACCCCCCTACAGTTCCAAATGCAGACAGACATAAAGAAAACTATCATAAAAACAAGAACAAAAGATCCAAGGATCCTAAACTGATAGTTAAGAGAGAGAAGCTCCCAAACAGGGAGGAGATACCTCAACAGCCTGCACAGCAGGGGTCGGAATAGGAGAAGCAGAACTAACATCAAGCTTGGAACCCTTCCCTTTCAAGTTAGCTAAACCAGAAGTTTTCTCTTTCACCCCAGTAGCATCACTACCTCCACCCTTCAACCTACTAGCTGACTTGTAAGGACTAGTCAACACAGTATTCGGAGATCTATTTTCAGTCCCAGATTTTCTTTGGAAGGGACTAGAAGGACCTTTACTGTTATCCTTACCCTCTTTAGAGGGGATTTTCCTGGTTTTATTACCTGTCCCTTTCAAATTATTCTGACCACTAGACTGGCTAGAACCTGCCATCTCCCCCAAGGAATGCTGAGATTCCACATCTTTATTCACTTGAATACCAGCCTCCCCTGCAACAGTTAGTTTGTCAGGAGTCACAACCTGATCAGTCTCCATATGAGATTCAGCAATCTCAATAACTTCCTTGCATATGACTTCTTTTGGCAATTTCACCTTATCCCCTCCTGGAGAGCCTTCCCCCTTATTCCCATTTGTGCCTTTAGCTGGGACAGCTTTCAATTTCCTTCCACGATTTTGTCTTTGGATAACCATCCAATCCCCAAAAGCCTCACTGTTATCCTTCTCAACCTTGAGTTGTTCATTAGAATTATTACTTTGAGAAGTGGCCACTTCTCCTTCCTTCTCCTTCTGAAGCTCTTGTTGGCAATTAGCAGCACATTGGTCTTTTCTATGACCATACACACCACAATTAAAACAAATCAGGTGAAGCCCTTCATAGCCAACATGATAAGTCTTCTCACCGATATTGAATTTAGAAAGAAAACTTTTCCTCAGATCCACTTCTACACAGATCCTAGCAAACCTAGCCCGTTCAGTAATGACTTCCAGACCTGACTCACTTTTGCGAAGAGAATTCCTATCCACTTTGAGCGTCCTGCCAAAAATATTCCCAATCTTCCAGAGGTGGTGCGCTGTATACACCTCAATAGGGAGCCCAGGAATTCTGATCCAAACTGCCATCTTCTTCAAAGGGTCATCAAAGGGGTCAAAAAATGGTCTCCATCTCTGTACAATAACATAGTGATCGTTCACTATCCATGGGCCCTCCTCCAGAACATGCCGATAGTCCTCATCATCTTGGAACCTCAATAAAAGGTAACCATTCTCCAAGTCGATCAGCTCATAAGAGCTCATCAGGTTCCATTGGCGTTGGAGTCTAGCCATCAGGAACCTCGTAGCCATCCTCTTACCAAGCAACTTAATGATCAGAGCTTTACGCCATGGTTTACAATCCTTCTTATGTTGAGCTTTAGAAATAAAATAGGTTGGACAGAGAGGATCGTCGGAAATTACCTGAGACCCCTCATCCATGAGATCGTCCTCTTCCTCCTCCCTCTTCTGTCTGGTCAGCCAATCTTCCTCATCACTATCACAGACATCTCCACCATTTAATGCCAGTAACTTATCTTTGTACGACATAACCTTGCACCGTGAGCCACTGGTAGGAACCTCACTCTTCTTTCCTGAATGCGCGATCTCCTCCGCAGCAGCAGCAACTCCCTCCTCACCAGATTCCAGCATCTGGTCATCCATGTTGAGATCATCCATCAAACCCCCTTTCGATTTCTTACCAGATCTGAGCCTCAGCTCCTCTTCCTCCGTCAGCCTTTCCCTTCCTCCCTTCCCACCATCAGTCTCCCCAGCCTCTCGAACCGGATCCGACTCAACAGCCATGCTAGAACCAAGAAACGAAAACGACGAAGAACCAGAAAACCCACAAACCCTAGCAGAGCAAAACTATCGCACGCGTAAATCTAACGCGCCTAACCTATCTTTTTACAAAATATAACTTTGAATCCCATAATGCAGCTAGTATGCTTTTCAAGAACAAAATAGATGAGACAGAGTCAAATAACATGGAGAATCGTCAAGGAAGAGAATGGCCGAAGGGATTTAAGTCACTTATTTAACGGAGTTGTGATATGTTAAACAGATGTATTTAATGGATATGGTTATTTGTAATAATAACAAAGTATAAGTAGGTTCATTGTTTTAATTGAGAGCTGAGGGTGTTTTTTTGAAGAGGAGATTAAGTGTAGGGTGGTAAATTGTAATTTGCCCAAAATAATAAGAGACAAGAGGAACATTATAATAAATATGTATATTAACACTAATGGGCTTAGCCATACTTAACATAAATCTTAATGAAATAAGGAAATAGATTTTTACAAATAATAAAGATATTCTAAATATATTCTTTCCAACATAATATACAATCATTGTCTTTTGTAATATAAATAAATTTGGCATGATGAATATGAATCATTTTACTGTAGGGAAAAATAAAAGAAGAGCAACTAGATACTTTCAACGTCCCTGTCTATTATCCATCCCCATATGAAGTGAAATTGGAAGTTCTTAAAGAAGGATCGTTCACCATCAATCGCCTAGATGTGTTTGAAGTGAACTGGAACCCTTTTTATAACTGGAATGCTTTTGACTCTGAATCTGAAATATCAGAATCACTCAGTGATGGTGGATACATTGTCGCACAGTTATTGAGAGCTGTGACTGAACCTCTGTTGGTTAGCCACTTTGGTGAAGCTATCATTGATGAGGTTTTTAGCCGCTACCAAGAAATATTGACTGATCGTATGTCCAAGGAGAAAACAGAGTACACAAACATCACCATATCATTGACTAGAAAAGCATGAGCAAGAAGCTTGCTTCTACTGTTTATATTTTTGGTTTCTTAAAAAGATTGTCCGAGTTGTTATGGCTGTTTTTTTCTTTATTTTTCTAGTAATCAACTAGGAAATGTTGTATTGTCGAAAAATAAAACTAAGAGTATTTTGTCATACCTTGGCTAGTAATTATATGTGATATATGTTCTCAAATGTGTAATAAAATTATTTATGTGGCAATTATGATAATTAGTCTACTATATTTCTTATATTCAGTTGTTTACATTGCCAAACATTGATTTTACTAAATAAAAATTTTGTGTCGTCTTGAATTTGCTGATAATCTGTATATTCTTGAAATAAAGTATATTTCAATTTGACAAGATATATGTGTCATACCTAAAAAACCGTGCATTCAAAAAATGATGTGTAATTGTTGAGTATTTTTTACTTTGGAATAGAAAATCATGGTAAAAAAGTGGGAAAGAAAAATAAATTTGGCAAAGAATGAGAGAGATTTTTTCTGTAGGTAACTATGGAATGAGTTAAGATCCCCCAAAATTTCTTCTTTAAATAATTGGCCCAAGCCCAAATCAAAAATAAATACATTGAAGAAGTCAATATTGGGGTAGGGAAGCCTTAAGAAAATCAACTACTCCTTAGTGTGGGAGCTTGACCACTCAATTTTAAGTTAAATAATCAAGATTAATTCTTATATTCTGAACACACAGTCTCTCTATATATACACAGACACACACACAAAATAATATCACATGAAGAAGCCACGAGGAAAATAATAAAGGGACAAATTGCATAAAGAATAGAACCTTCAGATTAAAATAATCAAGGAGAAACGACAATCAGAGGCGCTATCGTGACGATGGTGGGATCTCGGGTCTATCGCGTGCGTGATGGGGCTGCTAGAGTGAATGAGTGCACAGAAATAGCCAGAAGGAAACAAAATAAAATAATGAGAACTTGAAAGAATATTCAAATACCCGTTTACCACAAGCAGAAATGTGATATATCAACAGCATGGATGGTGCGGTGCAAGGTGTTTATTGTGGTTGCTTCATGGGGATCATAGTGAGCGTGTCACCAGGTGATTTTGGGTGGTGTGAATCTTTGATGATGATCTTGACTTTCTTAGTTATGTTATTTTGGCAGAATCAGCTTAGAACTTATAAATTTAATCAAGAAAACCTTCAACTAGAACAAGCGGAATCATATTTGCATCCAACATCGTCCTTATATATGTCATGCGCCAGTATCAAAAGGCGTGTTGCATAATGATGATGTACTCTTCCAATCCCGCTCTCCGTCAAGAATCAACAATCCCAAATTGTTGGATGAAGATCTTAGGTTGGGTAGAACGACAAAATTTAAAATCCCACATGATCTCTTAAGCTTTGTTTGGGAGTTAGGAGAGGAAGGGAATGAAGGGAAGGAAATTGAAGGGTATTCCCTACCCGGGAATTAAAAAAATGGTAAGGGAGAAAAATAGAAGGTTAATAAGATATTTTTATCATTTTATCCCATTTTTAAAATTAATATAATTATTATATTTTACAAATTAAATTAAATTTAAAATTTCTAACAAAATTATTTATGTTCTTTTCACAATACTAAAAAAAGATAATATTTTTGTTGAAATTTCTACTTTGCAAATGACAAAAACTTCGTCACAAAACTATTTTTTCGTCAGAATATTTTTCGTTAAAAAGTGACGGAAATTTTTCTCCAATGAAATTTTTTACAAAACTCAATTTTCTAACAAAATTTTCGATGAAATTTAGTTTTCGTCAAAAGTTTTGATGAAAATGATTTCCACCAGCAAATGTTTTAAACGAAAAAAAAATTCCGTCAAAAACTTTGATGGAATTTTTTTCGTTCAAAATTTTGATGAAAATGTGTTATGATAAAAATTTCGACAGAAATTGTTTTGTCAAAATTTTGAGGGAAATGTTTCATTCGAAATTTCGACGAAATCTAGTTTCTGTAAAGAAATTTGACAGAACATTTTTTTCGACAAAATTTTTTATCGAAATATTTTTCGAAAAAAATTTGTACGAAATTTTTTTTTTTTGTCAAAATTTTATGACAAAATTGTGTTCCGATGAAAATTTTTATGGAAATTTTTTTTATCAAAAAACTTGACGGAAACATTTTTGTGAAATTTTTTTGATGGAAATGTGTTTCGTTAAAACTTTTGATGGAATTTTGTTTGTCAAAATTGAAAACTTTCGATGGAATTTAAATTCTGTAAAGAATTTTTGTGAATTTTTTTTCCGTAAATTTTTTCGATGTAAATGTGTTTCGTTGAACATTTTGATGGAAATATTTTTCTTCAAAAAATTTGATGAAAATATTTTTCGTAAATTTTTTTTATGAATATATTTTTTTGTGAAATATTTTGATAGAAATGTTTTGACGAAATTTAGATTCCGTATAGATTTTGACACAAAACATTTTCCATCAAATTTTTTTGTGGAAACATTTTTAGTCACAAATTTTGATGGAAATATTATTCGTCGAAAATTTTTGCGAAATTTTTTCATGGAAATGTATTCCGTAAAAAAATTTGACGTAATTGTTTTACGTCTAAACTTTTCGATGGAAATGTGTTTGTCATAATTTTGGACAGAAATAATTTCGTTGAAAATTTTGACGGAATTCAGATTCTATCAATAATTTTTACTGAATTTTTTTCCGTAAAATTTAATGTAAGTGATTATGGAAAAATCTGGTTCCGTCTCTAATTTCGTCTTTAGTTTTGACGGAAATTTTTTGACGTATGTGATTTCATAAAAAATTTCATCATTAATTTTGACAAAATATTTTTCATCAATAAATTCTGTCGTTATTTGAGACTTTTCTAATAATATAACATTAAAAATGATTCTCATTTATATAGTATTCACATTTTAATGCTATGGGTAGATAAGTAATTTTTAATATTTCCCTCCTTAAACCCCCAAATTGGGGGAACTTTAATTTTAAGAAGAAGGAGGGTTTTGGAGAGTTTATAAAAAATCCTCAATTCCTTTCCCCCATTTTTTAAAACTCACAAACAAGGGAAGGTCTTACTAAAACCCTCTATTTCCCTTCCTTCCCCTCCAAAAACCAACTCCCAAACAAAGCGGGGGTGTTTGGTTAAAGGACAAAATTTAAAATTCCAGGAAACTTAGGTTGGGAATCTGAGATACTTATGTTTGGTACAAGAAGCGTGAAAATTTTCCTTGGCTACTTGCTTTCCCGGGATTTTAAAACGTGAACAAAATTTCCAACGAAAATACCACCTCATATGTGGTATTCTGATAATCCCACACGGTGGGAAAATATTGGCTAATTTCTCAGACAATAATGCCCATGCTCTCTTTTCTGTTGCTTCTTCGTCTCTTCTTACATTTTCCTTTCGTTTCCTTCACTTTCTCTGGCAATAATCTTTCCCGGAGAAAAAGCTTTTGAGATCAAGTTATGAAAAAACTGATTTCACGGTCTCTAGAAAATTGAACTCTAAATTATCAACTTTGTGCTCATAAACTTTTTCATTTCTGTCCAATTTATATCGCAAAGCAGTGGCGGACCTAGGAAATTTGATTTATGTCCGCACACTTAGTGGTGGGGGTTCAGATGCAGCATTCCCAATTTTTTTTTTTAAAAAGTTTTAATTGCATTAAAAAAAAGAATATAAACAAGAATAAAAAACTTGAACTTAACATAAAAATTAGTAACAAAAAGTTAACTTAACTATTACAATATAACGATTACAAAAGTATTATTCGATTCTTTATTCTAGAAAATATTGTATTATATATTTATCATCAATCTTATCAAATATATCACGTTCAACATAAGTTAATGTAAGAACTCGTACCGTTAATTCAGGAACTTAATTTAACTAAATGTGAAATTAGGAGATAATTCCATAATTGACCTAATTAATTATGTGAAGGCTTAAATAATTATGTTAAGTGATTAATAATTCTGAAAGTCGCTTTTCTTACGAAAAAAGAAGATACCGGTTCTTCTCCTCGGTGCCTAACCAAATGCGCCTGATGCTTAACTTGGTGCCTGATGTGGCGCACTCAATGCTAGAAGTATCCCAGAAAATTATAATAAGTGCATGAATATTCCTAGAATAACATATAGGACTAGTAAAACAAGTTTCAAGTCAAAATAATGAGAACTGGTGCCACAACTGATACTGGCTATGTAAAAGCGCCTACTGGAAAAGTACTGCGAAAAATAAAATAAAAATATGAAAAATCTTAAAAAAATGGCTAGGTTCAGAATCCAAAGTTTGGGATTTAAATACAAAGCGTAGCTATTAGTGGTAATACAGTGTGCTTAAACTGGCTATAAATGCATCTTTTGGCTCAAAACCCTAGGCCATACACTGATGCTACGTGAACCTTGGAGGCAGACCAGCTCCTTGCACTGTTCCATTTTCTTCTCTTCTTCATTGTGTGAGCCAAGAGGCCATTTCCTTCATGAAATCTTCACTAAACACTTTGTGTGAGTGAGAGTTAGCATTAGGGGTGAGTTGGTGACCTTGTTTCTGAGTTGTGGTCACTGTTTTGGGGGAGTCTAGGGGCTGAGTTCTTGGTTCTCTTGGAAGGAGCCTTTGTCTTAGTTCTGGAGGCTTCATGGTGTCATTTTGGTAAAGAAATTACCTATAAGAACCCGCACCGTTAATTAAGGAAAGTAATTAATTAAATATAAGAATTAAGAAATAATTCCATAATTGACCCTAATAATTATTATGAGGCTTTAATAATTATAGTAAGTGAGTAATAATGCTGAAGGTCATTTTTCGGACAAAAAGTGCATATACCAGTTATGCTACCCGGAATAAATGCGTACCGGTGAAGTATCCCGGAAAATTATAATAAGTGCATGAATATTCATAGAATATTATATAGGACTAGTAAAACAAGTTTCAGGTCAAAATAATGAGTATTCCGATTTTCTTGAAAAACCGAACCGAATAGGTTTAAATGGTTCGGTTCGGAAGTGATTCGGTTCGATTTGAAACCGGTTCGGAACCGGTTCGGGTCGACCCTCTTTTAAAAAAAAATAAAAAAATAAAAAATAAAGCTATAAAAATTAATTTGGTTCGATTTGAAAATGATTCGGTTCAGTTCGGAAACGGTTCGGTTCTTAAACCGGTTCGATTCTTAAACCGGTTCTAAAAATCGATTCGGTTCATGAACTGGTTCTTTAAAAACCGGTTTGATTCATGAACTGGTTTTTTAAACTGGTTATTTTATGGAGCGGTTCGGTTCATGGTTCGACCCAATTTTGTGGTTATTTTGCACACCCCTAATAATGAGAACTGGTGCCAGAACTCATACTGGCTATGGAAAAGTGCGTACCGGAAAGGTGCTGTGAAAATAAAAATAAAAATATTATAAATCTTAGAAAATGAGTAGGTTCAAATTCCAAAGTTTGGGATCAAGATGCTAAGCGTAGCAATTAGCTATAATACAATGCGATTAAGACTTAAGTGACTATAAATACTAACTTGCACAAAAACCTAGGCCATATTTGGTTGCTACGTAAGACTTGTAGGCTGACCACCTTTAGCCATTGCTCTTCCTTCTTGAACTTGAGCTCCATGCACCTTTGTGGGTCAAGAAATCATCTTTTCCCTTTGATTCCTTCACACTAAACCTGTAAACACCTAGTGATTCATTGTGAGAAGAGTGAGGAGCCTTGTTGTGGAGTATAGCTTCTGGTTTGTGGGTTGAGTTGGTGGGTTTTTCTTGGAAAGGCCATGGTCATGGCATTTGGTGCTTCAAAGTGTGAACCTTGAAGAGAAAGGACCAACCTTGACCACCATTTTCGTGTCCTTGTGTGGTCTGAACTTTGAGGCTGGTTAGAGAGCTCCAAGAGCACCTCTTGGTTCTGTTTTGAGTTTTGGTAAGCCTTACAACCTTTGATCATGAATTTAAGTGATTAAAAATGGAACCTTGATGCATGTAACAAGCTAAGATGATAACCTAACGTTGGGTAATGCTAAACACACCTAGAAATGCATGTTTAAGCTTCTGTAATCGGTAAAAGTTGGACCTTTGGATTGGTTTTTTGCGAAATGCAGAATCTGAGTTCTGTCGTGAAATATCCGGATATTGATATCCGGATATTGATATTTGGATATGGGCTTCTCTGATATCCGAATATGGATATCCAGATATGATATCCGGATATGGCCCCGACATATATCCGGATATTCTGAGTTTTTGATGAACAGTAAGGTACTATTCATACAGATTTGAGTCATGGGTTTATGAACCCTAAATTGATGAGGTTGAACTTCTGTAATAACTTAACCAAGTCAAAATCAAGGGATTAAAGGCTTGTGGCTTTATGTGAAGCCTTACAACGTGAATCGTAAAAGGAAAACGTAGTCTTTATGTTTATGCGTGTGAGCTATGGTTATTGATATGATTGATGGTCTCAAAACAGATTGTGATTTTGCTTTGTGTAGACTTTGAGCTGTGTGGACTCTTGGCATTGTATTGTTAGCTTGCAAGGTAAGCTTCAGTATCCTCGGTTTAGCCATTGTTGGTTCTACCATGTCCCATGGGGGGGATGGTTTATATGCATGATGTGGTTTTTTTTCATGTATTATTTATGAAATGCTATGGAGTTGTTAAGTGTAATCTCTTTTAATATGTATGTGGTGTTACGCCTAGACAGAAGGCCAAGGGGTGGTCCTGTAGGCGAGTACAGCAAGGGCTGGTACTGTGTGGGTAATAGACATATTCCTGCACTTTTATCTGATCAGTAGAATAGTTTTAACACACATGACATGATTATCTGTTGCATTGCACTATTTTGGAACTATAATGAATAAATGCTTTTGAACTTATATTTGCACATGTAAGTGAGCTTGGGGTGGAAGATCCTTGAGGACCCCTTGTCTTACTGAGATTTCTTATTTAGAGATCTCACCCCACGTTTGGGGACGCTTATTTCAGGTTCAGGTAACTTGGGGGCTGATGCCTCTGGCGGAAGGAGGCCGAAGCTTAGTTGATTATATATGCTTATGCTGACATGTTGGATATGCCTGTTGCTATTATGCTTAGCTTCCTTTATGATTATGTTGTTGCTGTTGAGACTACTGTTGGGCTATGTTGCCTTATTTGGTGAGCATGGAGATTGTCCATGCCACATTGACTTGACTTTATGTTTTTAGACTTGTACTAGGCTTAGGCTAGGCCAAATTAAAAATTTCTGACGTAGGCTTGGACTTTTCACGGCAAAACTTGGCCCAGCCCAGCCCAATTTCACCCTTTCCATTTGAATAAATGTTAACGAGGACAATCAAACTTGAAAAAGAAAAAGAAAACTAGAAAGAGGGTTTATATGATTTGAAGCTTTAAACCTCAGATCAAAACCCTAACGAGGGGTTGAAGGTATTGTCAGCAAAGCACGAACACGTCAATAATCTCAAAATTTGCGTGTCGGACACGTTTCGACATGGATACGCTCTGACACGCGTGTGACACGTGGTCAATATTTGGGGACACGCGGTCAATACTCGGACACGTTCCGACACGTTTTTCCGACACGCAGTCAACTTTTTACGACACGCGGTCAACGCTCGGACACGTTTTTTTTTTTTTTTTAAAATCTTAATTTTATTTTGTTAAGTAAATATAAAAGAAATAATTTATAAATTAATTTTTTTCTATTACGAAATTTGATATGAAAAATTAGCAAAGTACGAAAAATTATATATATTTATATTTATGTTATGAAATTTAAATATTTGATTGGTTATATTACTTATTATGAACTCTTATATGTATTAAATATAAATTATATTATATATATTAAAATTTTAATTTAATATCAAAATGTGTCGCAACGTGTCGAAATATGGAATTTTTTAAAAGGAAAAAAGTTTCCGATGTTACTTTAGACAACTTTGTCTAATGTTCATCGAATCAACGTCGTTTTGGGGTTTAAAAATTAAAAAATCAGAATGATAAAGAATATTATAACACTGAAATAAATTAAAATTACAAAAACACCATGATTTCCATCACAAAACGACGTCGTTTCAAAGAACATTAGATAAAGTTATCTAAAGTAACTTTAGAAAAAACAAACTCTTTTTAAAATTAACGTGTTGGCATGTCGTATCATGGCCCGTTGATATGCCTTCAACATACAGATATTTCAGAGTGAAAAGAATAAGGATTTGACAATAATTCAGTAATAAAGGTTATTATTTTTGATGAATTATTAATAATCCATTTTCAGACACACTTTCACTGATTATTCTATATTTTTATAGGTTAAGAGATGAAGAAATTCGAAATTTGAAAAAAAACAAGGAAGGAAAAATCGCCCGAGAGACCAAACAAGGCGCCAGAGGGTCGCACCACTGTTGAATTCAAAATTTGAATTCAAATCTGTTTTAATTTAATATTTCCGTTATACGTTTCTGTAATAAAGTGTAATTTAATTCTTCCGTTACGTAATAAGTGTAATTTAATTCCAACGTTATGTTTCATCAGAGGGATATTTTCGTAATTTGCGCGGAAACCCTAATTGGCTGCTATTTTAAGGGGTCCCCTCCACACATTCAGCGGATGCTACTCTATTCCTCACAATTCAGAAATCAGCCGTCACACTTCTGAGAGAAAGTTCGTGTTCTTGAGTTCTTCGAGTTCTTCGAAGTTCTTCAAGTCCTTCGAAGATCTGTTCTAGTTTTTCTTCTTCTTATTTCTTTTAGTTTTATGTTTATTTTTCGAGATCGATCATGATGTTGATTGGCTAGATCTTTTTATTATAGTCAGGGTCACGATCCATATGTGAACCCTTGACACGAAGGATTGATTTGTGGTTTTTGATTTATATAATTATCTTTATCTTTACTCTGTGCGAATTTTATATTCCCTTTGTTAGAGTTGATCAATCTGATAGTTGGGGATATTCTGAGGATCAAAACCCTAGATAGGAATATTGAGGTTTTGATCTCGAAATGGGGTAAGATAACAATCTATATGCGTGCTAGGAATAGACGTGTATACGATTGCAGATGCTTAAGTTATCGCGCCCATTGCTTGATCCCATGAGAAACATTGCAAGGAATTGGAGTTTCTCATGGGATTAAAGGTTAACCCTGCAAGGAATTGAGGGTTAACTACTAACTCTTTTTAGAGGATAATTTATCTGAGTGATTATATAAATAATTATTGTAAATCAATTCGGAGTAAAAAGCGGAGATCATTTGGTGAATGAACCCTAGCTACAATGCTTTTCTCATATTCTTCACAAAACAATTTTCAATTTTATTGTTTTATTCTTCAATCTAAAAATGCAAAAATAAGTCTTTTATTTTCAAAATTCAATTTCTATCAAATTGACAATATTTGTCAAAAACCTTCTTTGAAATCTTCCATTCTTAAAGGAAAAGTTTAATTGATATTAGATCCTAATCCCTGTGGAGACGAACTTTTCTTATCACTTTATTACTTGTGCGATCGGTATACTTGCCCGGAAGCATCACCCGTGTCCCGTGTCCGTGTCCGGGCATCATATGGTATTGTTACAAAGAATATATGTAGGATATCTTTATTAGAATATATTTATTATTTGTAAACATCTATTCCCTTATTTCATTAGGATTTAGGTTAGATCTCTTTATTAGAATATATTTAGGATATCTTTATTATTTATAACGATGTATTTCCTTATTTCATTAGGATTTAGGTTATATCTTTAGGATATCTTTATTAGAATATCATTAGAATATCTTTATTATTTGTAAAGATCTATTTCTGTAACGCCCTCCCTTGTATGCATCCAAGAGAGTCGTTTGCTAAGCGGAATTAGAGTCGTTAACGTCACATGAGCTCACAAAGATTCTCATGCTAAGTACAAGTTCGTAAGACGTTTCAATAATTCTTATAACTTCTGTTCGGACGATAAAAAAATGTTTCAAGTGATTTGGAAAGAGCACGTTAGGGGCTTCGCGTGCATATAAAATAATAGTAAATCGGAGTTCGTTTGCCCATAAAAACACCACCCGTAAGGTGCACTGTAAAATTTCAGCACTTAAAGTCTTTTCACAAAGGTTTTCCAAAATAGCCGCTGTTCATAAAAGTTCAAGCTAACATAGAGATGATAAAGACTACAGTCATCCAAGAGTACCAAAACATTAATCATTACAGTCATCCAATTAAACAAACAGCAACAGTGATAATCCACGCATCAGCAATCAACAGCAAAACATCACTCCTTCAAATGCTTTTACGTCCTCCTGCCATTTTGGAAAAATAGCAGCCCCGAAGGGGTGAGAATAATCCCAGTAGTGTGGCAACAAAACCAGTAATATAACAGTATTAACTAGGCACAAAATCATAAACAGTCACTTCAACATATCCTTGTTCCTTTTCCTTTTTCCTTTTCATCATATTCATATATTGCGTATATAACGCCTTTCCTTTGCGCTTTTAGCACCGTCGTGCGCGCACTTCACAGTGGAATCAAATATCCCTTGGCACCTGAGCTCCATGTGGATTCCAACTGTGGGCCTATGCGGACTGATGCCAAGTGTCCCATACCTCGGTACCTTGGGGATGCCTATATGATGCTTGCTCAAACACATGGTCCTGTACATAACTATTCTAAAACAAGGCCTATATGATCTTGATACATGCATGTCATGCTATGCTTTCACACACAAAGAGTAAAAATGCGGTATGATGTAAGGTGCATGCTTATATACCTTTCATGTAGCCATCACGGCTCTTATACTTTTCATATGCGTTATGCTGCCACATAACGTCTTTACCTCATAATCATATAGCCATCACGGCACATTTTTGGCAGTTTCCTTTCATCATAATGGAACATAATATTTTTACGGAATATGGAGCATCATGTCACAATTTTATACCCGTAGTCAATAGTCACATTAGGCAATATCGCCTGACACTTACCTTTGCGTGCCTTAAATACTACCAAACAGCAGCGAAGTATCTCACTTCTTAAGCGCACCTAAATCAATTACAATCAATCATTTACAGTGGCTATTTACAGCAGAAACAGTGAGCATACAGCAGTGTTTTACAGTGGAAAACAGTGAGCATACAACAGTGTTTTACAGTGGAAAACAGTGAGCATACAGCAGTGTTTTACAGCAGAAAAACAGTGACGTTTGTGCTTAAAACAGTGAGCAGAAACAGTGAGTTGTTCTTTAAAACAGTGGGCAGAAACAGTGACGTTCTCCTTAAAAACAGTGGACAGAAACAGTGACGTTTTACAGCAGAAAAACAGTAGCACCTTACAGCAGAAACAGTGAACGTTTTAAAACAGAAACAGTGACGTTTTACAGCAGAAAAACAGTAGCACCTTACAGCAGAAATAGTGAACGTTTTAAAACAGAAACAATGACGTTTTAAAACAGAAACAGTGACATCTTGGACCTCAAAACAATGGCAGAACAGTGACATTAGACAGTGGCATTTGAACATCAAAACAGTGGCACAAGGAGTGTTATTTATGCATCAAAACAGTGGCATGAATGGTTGCATTTGAACATAAAACAGTGACATAGGTAGAGGTATTTGCACATCAAAACAGTGGCATAAATCATGATTTTTTTGGACATTAAAACAGTGGCATAAATAGTGATTCTTGATCATCAAAACAGTGGCAAAATGGGAGTATTTAGACACCAATACAGTGGCATAAAGGGTAGTGTTTGGACATCAAGATGATGGTTATTTTATGCAGAAACAGTGGCTCATAATGGACTAAAACAGTGGCATATGTGTGCAGAAACAGTGGCATATAATGGACTAAAACAGTGGCATATGTGTGCAGAAACAGTGGCATATAATGGACTAAAACAGTGGCATATGTGTGCAGAAACAGTGGCATATAATGGACTAAAACAGTGGCATATGTGTGCAGAAACAGTGGCATCAAAATGGTGATTTTGAGGAACCGAAACAGTGAGCATTTTATCCTCAAAATAGTGGCACATTCATAGGGAAACAGTGGCATATTTCTCTTCAAAACAGTGGCATATTCATACAAGAAAACAGTGGCATGAACTTAAACATAACCATGAGATTTTCATTCTATAACTCATGCATACAAGTCATCATAAAATAGCTCCATACTTATACTTTAACCATGCTCAATCAAGAACCCAAAGCAAAACATATTCAAGGAGACATTCAAGCACACACACCATGAAAGAGGTCTAAGTTCAAGGCTTACCTCTTGTAGCACACACTACTTGCTCACACACCACACCCTTTCTAGCTCTACTTCACAACAAGTCCCCACTTCCTATGATGATCTATGCGCATACAAGGTGAGGAGGAACACACTTGGACAGCTTCAATGGTTGGGGACAAGGCTGGACAGTGAGGGAAGGTGAGTTGTCTTGGCAAAGTTTTTTCTTTCTTCAAGGTTCCAACACTACACGGTTTAGAGAGTGAGAAGATGGGGAAGGAAAGTTGGCTGAATGTAAGGTGAGGGCAGCCCTTCCTTGTGCGCCTACTTAAAGGGAAAGTGAGGAGAGGTGGCAATGATTAAACATCATGAAAAATTCTGGTTGCTTGAAGAAGTGGGGCTGCACACTTGGGCTGAACAAGCAAAGGGTTGCTTCTAACATACACTATGCACATGCAAGGAGTGAGGAGAGATATGTTCAGATTTGAAAGCTGTCCTAAGTCAGAATTTTTTTTTCTGCACAAACAGCCAAGTCTTGTGCACATGGAGGAGTGGAAGGAGGTGTCATTTGTGGCAGCCTAGGCTCTGATTTGGAGCTGTCCTAATGCGCATAAAATGATGAAGATGCAGCCCCAAGACCCTACTTATGATGCATGTGGAAGCAAGGGCAGATTTGGCTCATGATGGACTGCCAAAAGCATGCAAAAATCTGCACAATTCAGCCTCATGATGGTAGGTGTAAGGTGGTTCACCAAGTCAACACTCAATGCAGATTTGTGACACAAGAAATCTGATCCATGACTCCCCCCATGTGCGCCAAAATGAAGAAAATGCAGCCTAAAATCATGCTAAATGGTACATGTGTCTTCCATGCAATGAAGTTGAAATCAAGTGATGCACAAGCTAGGTGATGTGGCGGTCAAACAAGAGGAAAATTGGCAGATTTTTCTAAGTATTTTCTACCTCTTGTGCGCATGAATGAGTGAGAGAATACATCAAGTCAAGTGAAGGTTTCTTGGTACACAAACAACCTTGTTGGACAAGGCTTAGGGAATCATGTGTGGGTTTAACTTTGGGCTGAACATGATGGATCCAATAAGACAAGCCTAAAGGTGGCAAGTCCACACACACAAGCCCACTACCAAAGTCCAATGAACACTAAGGTCCTATAACACACAATCAAATTACTCTTATGATAAAATTCACATGTCTACATAAGCACCCTCCTATGATTTAATTTAATTAATTACCTTAGTCTTATCCAAGGATAAAGGTCAAACAATTCGCAAGCCATCTAACCTACACCATAAATCCGAATTCTACACATGTACCTATAACATATAGTACTTATGTATTTTACTAATTATGCGGGATGTTACACTCTCCCCACCAAATAGGAATTTTGTCCGCAAAATAAACTTACTTAAGAGCTACACAGTTCTGGATAGCGTTTCTGAATGTCGTCCTCGCGCTCCCAAGTGGTTTCAGCTTCCGATCTGTTGTTACACAATACTTTCACCAAAGGAATCTCTTTAGAACGGAGTCGCTTGACGGATCTTTCAAGAATTTGGAACGGTTGCACTTGATAAGTCAGATTTTCCTTTAGTTCCACTTCTTCCGGCTGTAATACGTGAGATGGATCAGAGAGATACCTCCGTAGCTGTGACACATGAAATACATTGTGAATTCCTGACAGATTGGGTGGTAAAGCCAACCGGTATGCAGACTCTCCAATCCGGTCCATAATCAGATACGGTCCTAAGTACCGTGGACTTAACTTCTTTACTCCCATTCTCCTTCCGAGTCCCGATGTAGGTGTGATTCTCAAAAATACATGGTCTCCGACTTCGAAAGATAGAGGCTTATGACGCTTGTCGTAATAATTCTTCTGTCTGGCCTGAGCCCTCTGCATATTTTCCCGAATCTTCTTTACTTGTTCGGATGTTTCTTGAATTAGATCAGGTCCTAACATACTTCGCTCACCCACTTCAGTCCAGCATAGAGGGGATCTGCATTTTCTCCCATACAGAGCTTCATACGGTGCCATCTGAATACTGGAGTGGTAACTGTTGTTGTAAGCAAACTCAATCAATGAAAGATAACTATCCCAGCTGCCTCCTAACTCCAAAACACAAGCTCGTAACATGTCCTCTAATGCTTGGATGGTGCGTTCCGTCTGTCCATCGGTTTGCGGATGATAAGCAGTACTCAACCTCAAATGGGTCCCTAATGCTCTTTGAAAAGATTCCCAGAACTTAGATGTAAACTTGGGATCACGATCACTGACAATACTCGTAGGAACTCCATGCAGCTTCACAATCTCCTGCAGATAAATTCTAGCAAGCCTCTCTATATCATACGTGGTTCTAACACGTAAGAAATGAGCTGACTTCGTTAAACGATCGACAATCACCCAGATAGAATCATATCCTTCTCGCGTCCGAGGAAGTCCAACTACAAAATCCATCGCAATACTGTCCCACTTCCATTCGGGAATCTCCAAAGGTTGAAGGAGTCCCGACGGTTTCTGATGTTCGTACTTCACCTTCTGACAAGTTAAGCATCGAGATACATACTCCGCAATATCACGCTTCATACCCGGCCACCAAAACGAGGTCTTCAAATCATGGTACATCTTCGTGGATCCAGGATGAACTGCGTACTTACCCTTGTGAGCCTCCTGTAAAACTTCTTGCTTCAACACTTCATTCGGCACGACCAGCCGTCCTTGAAATCTCCAAACATCCTTCTCATCCTTTACAACATCTTGGTTGCCAACCAAATCACAGACTAACTCTTCATCTTTCTGAGCCTCCTTAATTCTACTGATCAATTCATTCTCCACCTTTATATTTCCCAATCTTATGCTATTCCCTCTCTCGTCCACAGATAAGTTCAAATCTCGAAAGGCCTCAAACAGTTTTAGCTCTTCCATCATCAGAGTTGCAGTGTGCAGTGTCTTCCTACTCAGGGCGTCAGCTACCACGTTTGCCTTTCCTGGGTGGTATTTAAGTTCAAAATCGTAGTCCTTCAGAAATTCCATCCACCATCGTTGCCGCATATTCAGCTCCTTTTGGTCGAATAAGTACTTCAAACTCTTATGATCGCTGAACACGTCAAACTGCGAACCATACAAGTGGTGCCTCCAGATTTTAAGTGCGAACACTATAGCTGCTAACTCCAAATCGTGCGTAGGATAATTTTCTTCGTGAGGCTTAAGTTGTCGAGATGCGTAAGCCACCGCCATACGATCCTGCATCAACACGCATCCAAGTCCTTTCAGCGACACATCACAGTATACCTTGAACTTTCGGGTAGGATCCGGAATCGTGAGTACGGGAGCACTTTAATCTGCTCTTTAGTTCCAAGAAACATTCTTCACAAGCTTCAGTCCACTCAAAAGGCTTATCCTTCCGAGTGAGACGAGTAAGAGGTTGCACTATCTGAGAGAAATTCTGGATGAACCTTCGATAATATCCAGCAAGACCTAAGAAACTTCTTACTTCGGTGACAGTCTTGGGTCGTTCCCAATTCATGACAGCTTCAACTTTGCTGGGGTCCACCGCGATACCTTCTGATGAAATGACATGGCCCAGAAACTGGACCTCTTTAAGCCAAAACTCGCACTTCGACCATTTCGCGTACAACTGCTTCTCCTTCAAGATTTGCAAGACAATCCTCAGATGTTCCGCATGCAGCTCTTCATTAGCTGAGTAAATCAGGATATCGTCGATAAACACAATAACAAACTGATCAAGGAACGGGCGGAAAATGCGGTTCATGTAGTCCATGAATATCGCTGGGGCATTCGTAAGTCCGAATGGGATCACCTGATATTCGTAGTGCCCATAACGAGTCCTAAAGGCTGTTTTCGGAATATCCTCCGGTTTGACCCGGATCTGATGGTATCCCGATCGTAAATCTATCTTGGAAAAGACTCTGGCTCCTCTCAGCTGGTCCATCAAATCGTCGATCCTCGGTAGCGGATACTTATTCTTCACCGTTACTTTGTTCAGCTGGCGGTAATCTACACACAGGCGTAAACTTCCATCCTTCTTCTTAATCAAGATGGCTGGAGCACCCCAGGGAGAGGTACTCGGTCTGATGAATTCCTTTGCCAAAAGTTCTTCTATCTGCTTCTTCAACTCGCGCAGTTCCAACGGCGCCATACGATACAGGGCAATGGAGATTGGTCCAACTCCAGGAACAAGTTCGATGGAAAATTCTATTTCCCTATGAGGAGGCAATCGAGGTATTTCATCCGGGAATACCTCCTCGAATTCTCTAACTACAGGTACATTCTGAATTTGGGTGTCAACCGAGGTCTCGGCCTCGATCGACCAGAGATACCCTGCTGCTCCCTTGCGGCTCTTTTCTAACTTGCAATAACGAAATGAGAGAGAAAGCTCTCTGAGGCTTTCTAACTTGCAATAAAGAAATGAGAGGGAACGGTTGAAAATTACCATCTTTCGCATCCAGTGTGAACACCCGTGCTTGCGTAGGCTGTGGATTAGCGTTCCGGGGGCATTCGTAAACAAAATGTCCTTGCTGGCCACATCTGAAACATGCATTGTTGTTCTTGCGACAAACTCCAAAGTGATTCTTTCCACACGTAGCACAAACAGTCGCACCCTGTCGTCCAGTTGACGATTGACCAACAGTATTGCTTCTCTTAAAACTTCCAGGCCGCGCCTGCAACTGCGTGCCTCTGCCTCGACCCCTACCAGGTGTCGTCCTGAAGAACCTGCCTGCTCTGTTTCCTCCGTGAAATTGTGTTGGTGGCTTATTCAAATTCTTGGCCTCGTTAATAATTCCTTCGGCCTGTCGACTCTGATTGATGAGCTCCGGAAGTGTACGATTAGCCGTCGTCAAAATGAGTTTACGGATTTCCGGATGTAATCCGCTTTCGAACTTTTCCACCTGCCATTCCTCATCATAAATGTTCCGATCAAAGTTGGCGTACTCGATCAGCTGCCCGAATTTTGCAATACACTCATTAACCGTCATGTTATCCTGCCTAAGTGACAGCAGTTCAGTGTGCTTCATTCTTCTCATTGCCTTAGGAAAATACTTATCCAAAAATACTTGTCTGAATACGGCCCATGTTAGTTCAACGTCCTGAGCTCTCAACAGAGCCCTCGCACAAGTCCACCATGTTAAAGCTTCTCCCATCAGCTGGTACGACGCGTAATCAGTCTTCTGCGCTTCCGGGCATGCCATGCGTTCGAAAATATGCTCAATCATCTGCAACCACTTCGCTGCAGCCTCGGGGTTGTCTTCACCCTCAAAAGTAGGTGGTTGGAAGTTGCGGAAGTCTTTCAACCTCCGACGGGCAATTTCTTCTGCATTGTCATGCAGTGGGGGTGGGTTCTGGTTCTGTTGCCTATGGTCGCGCCATTCTTGGCTCATATTCTGGATGAATGTTGCCAGTCCCCCAATAGTAGTGATAAGATCCTCTTCAGCATCGCCAGATCTTCCCCGAGTTGAACCGCGACTACCTGCCATGATTCTGCACTCACAATATCGTGAAATGAGTTGATCAGGCTCACCGCACGTTATTTATGGCAGCAGTCCCAAGTAGGTACTCGAGTTCAATTCGGAAAAGTTAACTATGCATCCGTGTCTTATCACAGAACGGTCTAAACAGTCTAACTACCCTGGTCTCAAACACTTAAACTATAGCACATTTAGACAGTCAATCAGCAGATAAACACAATCAACAATCAATTCAATCAATCACAAGCAAATCCATGGACCAAACTGCTCTGATACCAATTAGTGTAACGCCCTCCCTTGTATGCATCCAAGTGAGTCGTTTGCTAAGCGGAATTAGAGTCGTTAACGTCACATGAGCTAACA
Source organism: Gastrolobium villosum (assembly GCA_032173675.1). Lineage (NCBI taxonomy): Eukaryota > Viridiplantae > Streptophyta > Magnoliopsida > Fabales > Fabaceae > Gastrolobium > Gastrolobium villosum. The sequence goes on from JAVKPL010014406.1 coordinate 34,028, forward strand.
AAGATTCTCATAGCAGTATACAAATCCGTAAGACGTTTCAATAGTTCGTATAACTTCTGTTTGGACGATAAAAAAATATTTCAAGTAATTTGGAAAGAGCACGTTGTGGGCTTCGCGTGCATATAAAATAATAGAAAATCGGAGTTCGTTTGCTCATAAAAACACCACCCGTAAGGTGCACTGTAAAATTTTCAGCACATAAGTCTTTCAAAAATTCCTTTCACAAACGTTTTCCAAAACAGCCGCTGTTCATAAAAGTTCAAGGTGAAATAGAGATGATAAAGTCTACAGTCATCCAAGAGTACCAAAATATTAATCATTACAGTCATCCAATCAATCAAACAGCAACAGTACAAGTCCATTCATCAGCAAGCAACAGCAAACATCATGTCTTCAAATGCTTTTACGTCCTCCTGCCATTTTGGAAAATAGCAGCCCCGAAGGGGTGAGAATAATCCCAGTAGTGTGGCAACAAAACCAATAATATAACAGTATTAACTAGGCACAAAATCATAAACAGTCACTTCAACATATCCTTGTTCCTTTTCCTTTTTCCTTTTCATCATATTCATATATATAGCGCATATAACGCCTTTCCTTTTCATCATATTCATATATTGCGTATATAACGCCTTTCCTTTGCGCTTTTAGCACCGTCGTGCGCGCACTTCACAGTGGAATCAAATATACCTTGGCACCTGAGCTCCATGTGGATTCCAACTGTGGGCCTATGCGGACTGATGCCAAGTGTCCCATACCCCGGTACCTTGGGGATGCCTATATGATGCTTGCTCAAACACATGGTCCTGTACATAACTATTCTAAAAAGCAAGACCTATATGCTCTTGGTACATGCATGCCATGCTATGCTTTCACACACAAAACGTACAAAAATGCGGTATGATGTAAGGTGCATGCTTATATACCTTTCATATAGCCATCACGGCACATATACTTTTCATATGCGTTATGCTGCCACATAACGTCTTTACCTCATAATCATATAGCCTTCACGGCACATTTTTGGCAGTTTCCTTTCATCATTAGGAACATAATACTTTTACGGAATATGGAGCATCATGTCACAATTTTATACCAGTAGTCAATAGTCACATTAGGTAATATCGCCTGACACTTACCTTGCGTGCCTTAAACAATACCAAACAGCAGCGAAGTATCTCACTTCTTAGGCGCACCTAAATCAATTACAACCAATCATTTACAGCGGAGATTTACAGCAGAAACAGTGAGCATACAGCAGCGTTTTACAGTGGAAAACAGTGATCATACAGCAGTGTTTTACAGCAGAAAAACAGTGAGCATACAGCAGCGTTTTACAGCAGAAAACAGTGACGTTTGTTCTTAAAACAGTGAGCAGAAAACAGTGACGTTTTCCTTAAAAACAGTGGGCAGAGACAGTGACGTTTTACTTAAAAGCAGTGGACAGAAACAGTGACGTTTTACAGCAGAAAAACCGTAGCACCTTACAGCAGAACAGTGAACGTTTTAAAACAGAAACAGTGACACTTTGGACCTCAAAACAGTGGCAGAACAGTGGCATTAGACAGTGGCAGAAACAGTGGCATTTGAACGTTAAAACAGTGTCATAAACAGTGGCATTTGAACATCAAAACAGTGACATAAGTAGTGGTATTTGTGCATCAAAACAGTGGCATGAATGGTTGCGTTTGAACATGAAACAGTGACATAGGTAGAGGTATTTGCACATCAAAATAGTGGCATAAAGAGGGATTTTTGAACATTAAGACAGTGGCATAAATGGTGATTAAAACAGTGGCATAAATCATGATTTTTGGACATTAAAACAGTGGCATAAATAGTGGTGTTTGCACATCAATATGGTGGTTATTTTATGCAGAAACAGTGGCACATTAAGTACTAAAACAGTGAGCATTTTATGCAGAAACAGTGGCATGTGGGGCACTAAAACAGTGGCATTGTGTGCAGAAACAGTGGCATCAAAATGGTGATCTTGTGAAACCGAAACAGTGACATTCTTAGCCTCAAAACAGTGGCACATTCATAGGGAAACAGTGGCATATATATCCTCAAAACAGTGGCATATTCATACAAAAACAGTGGCATTAACTTAAGCATAACCATGCGACTTTCATTCCATAACTTATGCATACGAATCATCAAGAAATAGCTCCATCCTTATACTTTAACCATGCTCATTCTTGAATCCAATGCAAGACAGAATCAAGGAGATATTCAAGAACACACATGATTACACACAATGAAAGAGGTCTAAGTTCTAGGCTTACCTCTTGAAGCACACACTTCTTGCTCACACACCACACCTTTCTAGTTTAACCAACAACAAGTCCACACTTCCTAGGAGATGATCTATGCGCATAAATGGTGAGGAGGACAATCTTGGACAGCTTCCAAGGGTGAGTACCAAGGCTGAACAGTGAGGGGGAAAAGAGGAGAAACTCACACTTCACTTGTGTCTTAGGCCACGGTTTGATGGTGAGGGAAGGAGAGAGTTGGCTTAGTCTTTCTTCCTCCTATGGTTCTTGCAATGTTCAGCTAGAGAGTGAGGGAGAGGAGAAGGAGTTGGCTGCACATGTAAATGGGGACAACCCCCTCTTGTGTGCATAACTTAAAGGAAAAGTGAGGGGAGGTTGCAATGATGAACATTATGGCAGAAATCTGGTTTCTTGTGAAGGTGGGACTGCACATTTGGTTTGAACAAGCAAGGGTTTGCTTCTTGGTTACTCTATGCACATGCAAGGAGGTGAGGGGGAAAGGTTCAGATCTGAATGATGCTACCAAAGTCAGAATTTTTTAACACCAACAAGCAAGCCATGCGCACATGGTGGAGTGGAGGGAGTTGGCAGATTTCTCCTCCACACAAAGCACATGCAATCTGCCCAAAAATCCTTCTTTGGTTGCATGTGGAGGCAAGGACAGATTTGGTTCATGATGGACTGCCAAAAGCATGCATAAATCTGCACATTTCAGCCTCATGATGGAAGGTGTAAGGTGGTTCTCCAAGTCAACAAGTTAGGCAGTTTTGTGTCATAGAAAAATCTGATCTATGACCTCTCCATGTGCGCCTAAATGGGAAAGAATGCAGCCCAAAATAATGCTAAGGAGTACATGTGTCTTCCATGCAATGAAGTTGAATTCAAATGGTACACAAGCTAAGGTGAAGTGGCGGTCAAGCAAGGGAAAGTTGGAGGATTTTCCTAAGTCTTATCTATCCTTTTATGCGCATGAAATGTGTGGGAAAAAGACTATTATTGCCATGTGAAAGTTCCTTGGTACACAAACAACCTTGTTGGACAAGGCTTAGGGGAGAATAGAATGGTTACAACTTTGGGCTGAACATGATGGATCCAAGACCTCCCTTGGGCCATCGGCCAACACACACAAAGACCAACCACACAAGTCCAAAAGTGACAAGTCCACACACACTAGCCCACTTCCCAAGTCCAATAAACACTAAAGCCTTATAACACACAATTAAATTACTCATATGATTTTAATAAATTTCACATGCCTACATATGCACCCTCCTATGATTTAATTTAAATACTTACCTTAGTCTCATCCAAGGATAAGGCCATGTAATTTCGCAAACCCACAAACATACACATGCATCTATATAATATAACACTTATGTATTTTACTAATTATGTGGGATGTTACACTAATGTTAAGAGAGGGTATGAGATACTGTTGATAAAGATCAACCCATTATTTAAATTAATCTTGCGGTCTCAGATAGAGATTAAAATAAATAATCGCACTCTTAATCCCACTAAGGTAAAATCTAAAGTAGATTAACCCTAAGTCAAAAGGAAGGGTCATTGACTTAGATAAAATAGTGGGAGGGGCAAATTATTTCAAGTCTTTAATAATTTGCTTTTAACTACATAACCGTATATTAACTAAAACTATCTTTACATCCTTTTCAGCTTATAGTATGACTAATCCACTGTCACTGCATTCAATACTCGATACGAATAAACTGACCGGTTCAAATCTTATGGACTGGTATCGGAACCTAAGAATAGTTCTAAGGGCCGAAAAGATTGCCTACGTTTTAGATGCTGTAATACTCGTAGCTCCACGGGAAGGGGAAGAAGGGTTTGCGGAATTTGATTTCGTAACCCACCAACAGCACTTGGATGACAATGTGATGGCAGTATGCATCATGTTGGCATCCATGTCGCCTGAACTGCAAAAGCAGCATGAGCATATGGATGCTCCCTCTATTATCGTACATCTCAAGGAGTTGTATGATATTAAAGGCAGGCATGAGAGGTATGAGGCCTCAAGAGAACTGTTCTCTTGTAGGATGACTGAGAGCATGTCTGTTGGCAGCCATGTTCTCAAGATGATCGGGCTGATTGAGAAGCTAGGAAACCTAGGCTTCATCATGGATGCCGAGCTAAGTAATGACTTAGTCCTCACCTCACTTCCACCTTCCTTCAGTCAATTCATCATGAATTACAATATGCATGGGATGCAAGTGAGCTTGCCTGAGTTGTTAAGCATGTTAACAACAACTGAAGTGTCTATCAAGAAGGATAGGACACGGGCTCTTTTGATTGGTGGGCCTAGCAAGGCCAAGGGAAAGGGTAAGGAGCCTGCAAAAGGTGACCCCCTTAAGCCCAAAGGAAAATCCAAGAAGAAGAAGGGCAAGAAGAAGGGTAAGAAGGCACCTAAGGACAAGGGTGATGCTGAGTGCTTCCATTGTGGCAAGAAAGGCCACTGGAAGAGGAATTTTCCAGACTACCTGAACAATGTGAAGGACAAGAAGCATGGTGATGCTTCTGCCTCAGGTATTTTCATGATTGAGATAAATTATTCTTATGCTAATCCATCCTGATGGGTATTGGATACCGGATGCGGTTCTCATATCTGCAATATGTTGCAGGTACTTAGGAGCCCAAGGAGATTGGATATAAACGAGGTGGATCTCCGCGTTGGTAATGGAGCAAGAGTTGCTGCTCATTCAGTTGGAGATGCCGACCTTATTTTGCCTACGGGCCTTTTATTGCATTTGAATAATTGTCTTTATGTTCCGCATATTTCTAGAAACATTATTTCAATTTCTTGTTTAGAACAAGATGGTTATACTTTCAGTATTAGGGATGGTACTTTTTCTATCATTTTGAATGATATGGTTTACGGTACTGCTTCTTTAATAAATGGATTGTATGTGTTGGAAATGGGAAATGAAGTGCTCAATATAGATGTGAAATGACCTAGGACGGATAATCAATCTTATCTTTGGCACTGTAGACTAGGGCACATAAATGAAACAAGATTGTCTAGGATGCATAGAGATGGATACCTGGACTCCATGGATTTGGAATCCTATGGACAGTGTGAATCTTGTCTAGCTGGGAAAATGATTCGACAAAAGCCCAAAGGGCTTGAGAGTCATAAGGCTAGTGAGTTATTAGAACTCATTCATACTGATGTATGTGGCCCAATGTCTATTGAGGCTAGAGGTGGATATTCTTATTTCATTACCTTTACAGATGACAAATCAAGATTTGGATATATATACCTAATGAGATATAAATCTGAAGTTTTTGAAAAGTTCAAAGAGTTTAGGAATGATGTGGAGAAACAACGTGGCAAGATGATTAAGACATTAGGATCAGATCGTGGTGGTGAATATTTGAGCCACGAGTTTCAGGGTTATCTGAGAGAAAATGGAATTCTCTCACAACTTACCGCTCCTTACACACCACACCAAAACGGTGTCTCCGAAAGGAGAAACAGGACCTTGTTAGACATGGTTAGGTCTATGATGAGTGAGACTCAACTTCCAAAATCGTTTTGGGGATATGCCTTAGACACAGCGGCATACCTTCTAAATAGGGTATCGTCTAAATCTGTTCAGACCACACCATATGAGATATGGAGTGGTAAGAGACCCAACCTGAGTTACCTCAGGGTATGGGGATCGCCAGCTTATGTCAAAGCGTTGACATCAGACAAGCTTAGTGCTAAGAGTACTAAATGTCTATTTGTGGGGTATCCTAAAGGTACTAAGGGATACTACTTCTACTCCATGGAAGAACACAAAGTGTTTGTGTCAAAGAATGCTGAGTTCCTTGAGAAGGATTTGATCTCTCAAGGAGGCAGTGGGAGTAAGATTGATCTCGAAGAAGTGCAAGATCCACAAGAACAGATTGAGGAACCCGAGTCTGCGCCGCAGGCGACGTTCTCCAATGGAGAAGTAAACACACAACTCCGTAGATCTACGAGGGTCATCCATCCACCTGAGAGGTACGGGTTTGTGATTAAGAATCAGCAAACTGTTGAGGATGATGAACCAAGTAACTACGAATAGGCGGTCAAAGATGTTGACTCCTCAAGATGGCTTGAAGCCATGGAATCTGAAATGGATTCGATGTATCAGAACAAGGTATGGACCTTGGTTCCTAAACCACAAGGAATAGTTCCTATCAGTAATAAATGGGTCTTTAAAAGAAAGACTGATGCAGATGGCAACGTTCAGACCTACAAAGCTAGGGTGGTGGCGAAAGGGTATCGTCAAAGACAAGGAGTTGACTATGATGAAACTTTCTCACCAGTTGCCATGATCAAATCTATTAGGATCATGCTTGCAATAGCAGCATACCACGACTATGAAATTTGGCAAATGGATGTCAATACCGCCTTCTTGAATGGGTTCTTGAAGGAGGAAGTGTACATGACACAACCTGAAGGCTTTGAAATCAAAGATCAGGAGCATATGGTATGCAAACTACAAAGGTCAATATATGGGCTAAAGCAAGCATCAAGGAGTTGGAATATACGTTTTGATGAAGTCGTTAAGAGTAACAGTTTTATCAAGAACGAGGATGAACCTTGTGTTTACAGAAAGGTTAGTGGGAGTAATGTTGTCTTCCTAGTGCTCTATGTAGATGACATATTGCTAATAGGAAATGACATCCCCACATTAAAAATAATGAAAGAGTGGATTTCAGAAAACTTTACCATGAAGGATCTGGGAGAGGCAGCCTTTATACTTGGTATAAAGATCTATAGAGATAGATCCAAGAGGCTGCTGGGTTTATCTCAATCCACGTACGTTGACAAGATGCTAAAGATGTTTAGCATGGAAGGGTCGAAAAGGGGTTTTCTTCCTGTCAGTCATGGGGTACACCTATCAAGGGCTATGTGTCCTAAGTCACAGCCTGAGAAGGATCACATGAGTGGAATTCCATACGCTTCGGCTATTGGATCCATCATGTATGCCATGATATGTACGAGACCAGATGTCTCATATGCTTTAAGCATTAAGAGCAGATACCAGTCAGACCCTGGAGAGGGTCACTGGACGGCAGTCAAAACCATCCTTAAATACTTAAGAAGAACTAAGGATGCGTTTCTGGTCTATGGTGGGGTTAATGAGTTAACAGTGAAAGGGTTCACTGATGCCAGCTTTCAGAGTGACAAAGATGACTGCAAGTCACAGTCAGGATTCGTATTCACCTTAAATGGTGGGGCAGTGTCTTGGAAAAGTTCCAAGCAGGAGACAACAGCAGATTCAACGACAGAGGCTGAATACATAGCTGCTTCAGAAGCAGCTAAGGATATCATTTGATTAGAGAAATCATTGATAGGAATGATGTAAAAATGGATTAGGTTCCACAGACGATAACCTGGCCGATTCTCTGACAAAGGTTGTTTCTTAGAGAAAACATGATAGTCATTATAAGGCTTTGGGCATACGACTTAGGTCTGATTGGCTCTAGGCCAAGTGGGAGCTTGTTAGCATATGGGTGTCCTAGAGACAATCTTTTGATTAAATAAAGGACACTAGATGTAGACCTTTGTTTGTCGTAAATAAATAAAGCACTATTTATTCAGTTTCATATTGTGTCTCGATATTACTGTTAATATTATATGAACGAAGTGGATAAACCCCTTGGAATAGAACAGATATCTCTTGAGTATCTGTGATGAGATCACGATCATGAGGATTCAAGGATATTGCATGTCTATTCCTAATTATATGTTCCTAGTTTAGAGACACTGAGTTTGGGGATCAGTGATCTCGAGTAAAGACTAGTACGACTTATCTACTTGTATATGGATACAAGGTAAAGACCTCATGAGCTGCAGATATGGAGATATCTTAGCTAAAGTCGTGGGTGGACCTATAAGAGTATAGCTCGCACTAAGCAGACCCAAAAGAGACTCTATGAGGAAATCTCACAGATAGTGTCATTAGAGTAATCTCTTTATGTTTGGGTATGTCTTTCCTTAGACCAGAAGTTATTACCTAGACTGTGTTCTTGAAGGCATGTTTTGATTGTATGCCTCATCTGCCTGAAACATGGAGACTCATAGGTATACTGTTGGGCGTGTCCTTAAAGGGCACAGGGCTAGGGTAATAAGCTGAAGGAATTCGTCAAATCTCTGTGAGAGATTAGGTTATCTGTAAATCGGAGAAATCGGGATGACATTTACAGGGACTCGGGAATCTATGCATAGTAAAAGAGATCATGAGATGATCTGCCTTTAGAGTCAGTAAATTAAAGATTCCCTATTTCGAATAAAGCTTACCCTAAACCGCAGGGGTTGATACATTTCCTTCCCCTAGGTTAATGGGAAGATGACCGAGACGAAGGGAAATACATACGGTAACCAAATATGTGCAATAGGATGATCAAGTCATTAATCTGACTAGTTCTGGGGCAACAAAGCATTGCTAATGCTCTGTGTTGTCATTAATTGGGTTGTGGGCTTGTTGGGCCCAAGCCCAGTTATGTCAGAAGCTAAGTTGGACCTAATGGGTCACACACTAACACCTTGTAGTCATGATGGACTAGCTTTAAAGGTATTGGGCCTAATAATGGTTGTTAGCCCAAGAAGCTCTTTGGAAGCCCACCTAAACGGGTGGGTGGTGCATGGAGCTTAGTAGTGGGCTTGGATAGTCCAAGCCATTACTAATTAATTTTTAATTAGTTAAATTAATAATCAAATATTTGAATTTCGAATTTTGAATTTGAAATTTGAATTTTGAAATTTGAATTTGGAATTTGAATTTCGAAATTCGAATTTTGAATTTGAATTTTGAAATTTGAAATTTGATATTTGAATTTTGAAATTTGAATTTGGAATTTGAATTTTGAAATTCGAATTTTGAATTTGAAATTTGAAATTTTGAATTTTGAATTTTGAATTTGAATGTTTGAACATTTGAACTCAAGTGTTTGAATTCGAATTTGAATTGACTTTGAAAAGTTGTTTCATAACAAAAGGATAAGACAGGATCTTATTGGAGCATATTCCTTGGATCAAGAAGCATCTTTGGAGCACTGCGCAAGTTTAAGTGATAAGGATGTCATCTTATCACTTAAAACAAAGCTCCATTCAGATTTGGTGGTTGAGGGAATCAGTGGGTGAGTTGATTCAAATTTTGAATGCAACTACTCAATATATTTGGACCCCTTCTAGGGCTGAATTATGCGCATGAAAAGTATACTATATGATAGTTTATGAATTTAAGTTTAAATTATTTTGAACTTAATTTTATGTGGATAAGATTGGAGGTTGTTGGCAAAATTGGTTTTGCAACAGCTCCACCTTATCCTCCCTGTTCCACGGGCAAACTTCAAAGGTTTTTGAAAGTTGGTTTTCATTTTGAATGAATTAAATTTCCTCTTCCTCTCATCAAGGTGTGCGCATATATACAGCCTCCTCACCTAAGGGTATTGGTCAAGAAAACCTAGCCAACTCTCCTCCATCTATGCACCATTCTGTAGGGTAGTTCACTACACCTTTCCAAACAGAATACCTAGCCTCCACCTTCACCACTTGTGCGCATAGCAAGCCTCACTGTGCTGTTCATCTGGTGGCTTTCAAGAAAGGGTTCTTGCATCATTGACGAACGGTGGTGTGGATCACCATTAGAGGGTTTGAACCCTTCAAGCCTGACATCTGATCTCCCTGACTGATCAGGCCAAAAATAAGGTAACATCATGCTGTCTTAAAGCATGAACCTATGTGTGCATGTATGTTCCGCAGTAAAATTTTTATTTTACACTGGTGGTCGGAAGCATGCAACCAATGATGAACCAGTCTTCTTGATCCAATTTTGTGTCTTTCCAGGATCATATGTATGTAGGGGAGAAGGAAGTTTCTCAGGAATTTTAAACTTGGTTTTCACAAGTTTTTCCTTACTCTTGTGCTTTTCCATCTTAACCTTTGGCTTGCTTTCTTCATACCGCCGATGGAGTTCCTTCTTGCTCCCTTTCTCAACTTTAGACAAATCTTTATTGATGATTACCGGGTATTGCTTTTCGTCTCCAAAGAAGGCATATGTCAGAGTTTCAGGTAACTCCTTCAATTTTGTTTTTGGTACTATTATAATTAGATCATTTTCCTTCTTTTCTAGCACCTCAAAATAACTTCTAGCTCTTCTTGTGGAGTAGCTTCATCTTGAGCCTTCAACTCCTCTTCAAGCTCTTGAAGCTCACTTCTCTCCTCCAAAACCACCTCTTCAAACACATCCAGTCTGAAACAATCACTCTCATCAGATGAAGTTTTCATAGCATCGAAAACATTGATGGTGATTTTCTCTTCATTCATCCTCAACTCGAGCTTTCCTTGTTCTACATCAATCATAGCTCGAGCTGTGGCCAAGAATGGTCCACCCAACATAAGAGGTATTTCACTTTCCTCCTCCATTTCTAACACAATGAAATCAGTAGGGAAGATGAACTTGTCAACTTTAACAAGAACATCTTCTATGATTCCACTAGGTCTCCTCATTGAACGATCAGCAAGTTGTAGAGAGACCATAGTTGGCTTCAATTCAGTAATCCCCAACAACTTACACATCGATAATGGCATCAAATTGATGCTTGCTCCAAGATCACAAAGTGCCCGGCCAACATTGGTGTTGCCTATATCAATTGGGATGTTGAAACTCCCAGGATCTCAAAGCTTTGGTGGAAACTTCTTTGTTATAATGGCACTACGCTCTTCATTCAGTGCTACCATCTCGCAATCCTGCAACTTATGCTTTCTATCCCTAATGCTCTTTGAAAAGATTCCCAATACTTAGATGTAAACTTGGGATCACGATCACTGACAATACTCGTAGTAACTCCGTGCAGCTTCACAATCTCCTGCAGATAAATTCTAGCAAGCCTCTCTGTATTCATACGTGGTTCTAACACGTAAGAAATGAGCTGACTTCGTTAAACGATCGACAATCACCCAGATAGAATCATATCCTTCTCGCGTCCGAGGAAGTCCAACTACAAAATCCATCGCAATACTGTCCCACTTCCATTCGGGAATCTCCAAAGGTTGAAGGAGTCCCGACGGTTTCTGATGTTCGTACTTCACCTTCTGACAAGTTAAGCATCGAGATACATACTCCGCAATATCACGCTTCATACCCGGCCACCAAAACGAGGTCTTCAAATCATGGTACATCTTCGTGGATCCAGGATGAACTGCGTACTTACCCTTGTGAGCCTCCTGTAAAACTTCTTGCTTCAACACTTCATTCGGCACGACCAGCCGTCCTTGAAATCTCCAAACATCCTTCTCATCCTTTACAACATCTTGGTTGCCAACCAAATCACAGACTAACTCTTCATCTTTCTGAGCCTCCTTAATTCTACTGATCAATTCATTCTCCACCTTTATATTTCCCAATCTTATGCTATTCCCTCTCGTCCGTTGACAGATAAGTTCAAATCTCGAAAGGCCTCAAACAGTTTTAGCTCTTCCATCATCAGAGTTGCAGTGTGCAGTGTCTTCCTACTCAGGGCGTCAGCTACCACGTTTGCCTTTCCTGGGTGGTATTTAAGTTCAAAATCGTAGTCCTTCAGAAATTCCATCCACCATCGTTGCCGCATATTCAGCTCCTTCTGGTCGAATAAGTACTTCAAACTCTTATGATCGCTGAACACGTCAAACTGCGAACCATACAAGTGGTGCCTCCAGATTTTAAGTGCGAACACTATAGCTGCTAACTCCAAATCGTGCGTAGGATAATTTTCTTCGTGAGGCTTAAGTTGTCGAGATGCGTAAGCTACCGCCATACGATCCTGCATCAACACGCATCCAAGTCCTTTCAGCGACACATCACAGTATACTTCGAACTTTCGGGTAGGATCCGGAATCGTGAGTACGGGAGCACTTGTCAATCTGCTCTTTAGTTCCAAGAAACATTCTTCACAAGCTTCAGTCCACTCAAAAGGCTTATCCTTCCGAGTGAGACGGGTAAGAGGTTGCACTATCTGAGAGAAATTCTGGATGAACCTTCGATAATATCCAGCAAGACCTAAGAAACTTCTTACTTCGGTGACAGTCTTGGGTCGTTCCCAATTCATGACAGCTTCAACTTTGCTGGGGTCCACCGCGATACCTTCTGATGAAATGACATGGCCCAGAAACTGGACCTCTTTAAGCCAAAACTCGCACTTCGACCATTTCGCGTACAACTGCTTCTCCTTCAAGATTTGCAAGACAATCCTCAGATGTTCCGCGTGCAGCTCTTCATTAGCTGAGTAAATCAGGATATCGTCGATAAACACAATAACAAACTGATCAAGGAACGGGCGGAAGATGCGGTTCATGTAGTCCATGAATACCGCTGGGGCATTCGTAAGTCCGAATGGGATCACCTGATATTCGTAGTGCCCATAACGAGTCCTAAAGGCTGTTTTCGGAATATCCTCCGGTTTGACCCGGATCTGATGGTATCCCGATCGTAAATCTATCTTGGAAAAGACTCTGGCTCCTCTCAGCTGGTCCATCAAATCGTCGATCCTCGGTAGCGGATACTTATTCTTCACCGTTACTTTGTTCAGCTGGCGGTAATCTACACACAGGCGTAAACTTCCATCCTTCTTCTTAATCAAGATGGCTGGAGCACCCCATGGGGAGGTACTCGGTCTGATGAATTCCTTTGCCAAAAGTTCTTCTATCTGCTTCTTCAACTCGCGAAGTTCCAACGGCGCCATGCGATACGGAGCAATGGAGATTGGTCCAACTCCAGGAACAAGTTCGATAGAAAATTCTATTTCCCTATGAGGAGGCAATCGAGGTATTTCATCCGGGAATACCTCCTCGAATTCTCTAACTACAGGCACATTCTGAATTTGATTGTCAACCGAGGTCTCAGCCTCGATCGACAAAAGATACCCTGCTGCTCCCTTGCGGAGCTCTTTTCTAACTTGCAATAACGAAATGAGAGAGAAAGGTTGAAAATTACCATCTTTCGCAGGAACAACGACTTTCCCCGCTCGACAGTCCAAAGTTATCCCGTTTTCCGTCAACCAGTCCATACCGATAATCACATCGAAGTTGAATACCGGTAGGACCACCAAGTTAACTGTATACGTGTTCCCTTCATACTGCAAGATAACACCTCTGCAGATCTCTGAGGCTGTGCACGATCCTCCAGTAGGTGTGCTGATGTGTAACTCATAAGGTAACGGGGTTGGGGTGATGCCTATTCTCAAAGCGGTATGCTTTGCCATAAAAGAGCCAGACGCTCCAGAATCAAAGATAACTGAAATAGGGTGACCATTTAAAATGACATTACCTTTGATCAAGTTGGGAAACTTCTGCGCTTCATTCGCATCTAGTGTGAACACCCGTGCTTGCGTAGGCTGTTGATCAGCGTTCTGGGGGCATTTGTAAGCAAAATGTCCTTGCTGGCCACACCTGAAACATGCATTGTTGTTCTTGCGACAGATTCCAAAGTGATTCTTTCCACATGTAGCACAAACAGTCGCGCCCTGTCGTCCAGTCGACGATTGACCCACAGTATAGTTTCTCTTGAAATTTCCAGGCCGCGCCTGCAACTGCGTACCTCTGCCTCGACCCCTACCAGGTGCCGTCCTGAAGAATCTGCCTGCTCGGTTTCCTCCGTGGAATTGTGTTGGTTGCTTGTTCAAATTCTTGGCCTCATTAATGATTCCTTCTGCCTTACGACTCTGGTTGATGAGTTCTGGAAGTGTAAGATTAGCCGTCGTCAAAATGAGTTTACGGATTTCCGGATGTAATCCGCTTTCGAACTTCTCCACCTGCCATTCTTCATCATAAATGTTCCGGTCAAAGTTGGCGTACTCGATCAGCTGCCCAAATTTTGCAATGTACTCATTAACCGTCATGTTATCCTGCCTGAGTGACAGCAGTTCAGTGTGCTTCATTCTTCTCATTGCCTTAGGAAAATACTTGTCCAAAAATACTTGTCTGAACACGGCCCATGTCAGTTCAACGTCCTGAGCTCTCAGCAGAGCCCTCGCACCAGTCCACCATGTTAAAGCTTCTCCCATCAGCTGGTACGACGCGTAATCAGTCTTTTGCGCTTCTGGGCATGCCATACGTTCGAAAATATGCTCGATCATCTGCAGCCACTTCGCTGCAGCCTCGGGGTTGTCTTCACCCTCAAAGGTAGGTGGTCGGAAGTTGCGGAAGTCTTTCAACCTCCGACGGGCAATTTCTTCTGCATTTTCATGCAGTGGGGGTTGGTTCTGATTCTGTTGCCTATGGTCGCGCCATTCTTGGCTCATATTCTGGATAAACGTTGCCAGTCCCCCAATGGTAGTGATAAGATCCTCTTCCGCATCGCTAGTCCTTCCCCGAGTTGAACCGCGACCACCTGCCATGATTCTGCACTCACAATATCAGGAAATGAGTTGATCAGGCTCACCGCAAGTTATTCATGGCAGCAGTCCCAAGTAGGTACTCGGGTTCAATTCGGACAAGTTAACTATGCATCCGTGTCTTATCACAGAACGGTCCTAACAATCTAACTACACTAGCTAACATATACTTAAACTATAGCACATTTAGACAGTCAATCAGCAGATAAACACAATCAACAGTCAATTCAATCAAACACAAGCAAATCCATGGACCAAACTGCTCTGATACCAATTAGTGTAACGCCCTCCCTTGTATGCATCCAAGAGAGTCGTTTGCTAAGCGGAATTAGAGTCGTTAACGTCACATGAGCTCACAAAGATTCTCATGCTAAGTACAAGTTCGTAAGACGTTTCAATAATTCTTATAACTTCTGTTCGGACGATAAAAAAATGTTTCAAGTGATTTGGAAAGAGCACGTTAGGGGCTTCGCGTGCATATAAAATAATAGTAAATCGGAGTTCGTTTGCCCATAAAAACACCACCCGTAAGGTGCACTGTAAAATTTCAGCACTTAAATTCTTTTCACAAAGGTTTTCCAAAATAGCCGCTGTTCATAAAAGTTCAAGCTAACATAGAGATGATAAAGACTACAGTCATCCAAGAGTACCAAAACATTAATCATTACAGTCATCCAATTAAACAAACAGCAACAGTGATAATCCACGCATCAGCAATCAACAGCAAAACATCACTCCTTCAAATGCTTTTACGTCCTCCTGCCATTTTGGAAAAATAGCAGCCCCGAAGGGGTGAGAATAATCCCAGTAGTGTGGCAACAAAACCAGTAATATAACAGTATTAACTAGGCACAAAATCATAAACAGTCACTTCAACATATCCTTGTTCCTTTTCCTTTTTCCTTTTCATCATATTCATATATTGCGTATATAACGCCTTTCCTTTGCGCTTTTAGCACCGTCGTGCGCGCACTTCACAGTGGAATCAAATATCCCTTGGCACCTGAGCTCCATGTGGATTCCAACTGTGAGCCTATGCGGACTGATGCCAAGTGTCCCATACCCCGGTACCTTGGGGATGCCTATATGATGCTTGCTCAAACACATGGTCCTGTACATAACTATTCTAAAACAAGGCCTATATGATCCTGATACATGCATGTCATGCTATGCTTTCACACACAAAGCGTAAAAATGCGGTATGATGTAAGGTGCATGCTTATATACCTTTCAATTTCATGTAGCCATCACGGCTCTTATACTTTTCATATGCGTTATGCTGCCACATAACGTCTTTACCTCATAATCATATAGCCATCACGGCACATTTTTGGCAGTTTCCTTTCATCATAATGGAACATAATATTTTTACGGAATATGGAGCATCATGTCACAATTTTATACCCGTAGTCAATAGTCACATTAGGCAATATCGCCTGACACTTACCTTTGCGTGCCTTAAATACTACCAAACAGCAGCGAAGTATCTCACTTCTTAAGCGCACCTAAATCAATTACAATCAATCATTTACAGTGGCTATTTACAGCAGAAACAGTGAGCATACAGCAGTGTTTTACAGTGGAAAACAGTGAGCATACAGCAGTGTTTTACAGTGGAAAACAGTGAGCATACAGCAGTGTTTTACAGCAGAAAAACAGTGACGTTTGTGCTTAAAACAGTGAGCAGAAACAGTGAGTTGTTCTTTAAAACAGTGGGCAGAAACAGTGACGTTCTCCTTCAAAACAGTGGACAGAAACAGTGACGTTTTACAGCAAAAAAATAGTAGCACCTTACAGCAGAAACAGTGAACGTTTTAAAACAGAAACAGTGACGTTTTACAGCAGAAAAACAGTAGCACCTTACAGCAGAAACAGTGAACGTTTTAAAACAGAAACAGTGACGTTTTAAAACAGAAACAGTGACATCTTGGACCTCAAAACAGTGGCAGAACAGTGACATTAGACAGTGGCATTTGAACATCAAAACAGTGGCACAAGGAGTGTTATTTATGCATCAAAACAGTGGCATGAATGGTTGCATTTGAACATAAAACAGTGACATAGGTAGAGGTATTTGCACATCAAAACAGTGGCATAAATCATGATTTTTTTGGACATTAAAATAGTGGCATAAATAGTGATTCTTGATCATCAAAACAGTGGCAAGATGGGAGTATTTGGACACCAATACAGTGGCATAAAGGGTAGTGTTTGGACATCAAGATGATGGTTATTTTATGCAGAAACAGTGGCTCATAATGGACTAAAACAGTGGCATATGTGTGCAGAAACAGTGGCATATAATGGACTAAAACAGTGGCATATGTGTGCAGAAACAGTGGCATATAATGGACTAAAACAGTGGCATATGTGTGCAGAAACAGTGGCATCAAAATGGTGATTTTGAGGAACCGAAACAGTGAGCATTTTATCCTCAAAATAGTGGCACATTCATAGGGAAACAGTGGCATATTTCTCTTCAAAACAGTGGCATATTCATACAAGAAAACAGTGGCATGAACTTAAACATAACCATGAGATTTTCATTCTATAACTCATGCATACAAGTCATCATAAAATAGCTCCATACTTATACTTTAACCATGCTCAATCAAGAACCCAAAGCAAAACATATTCAAGGAGACATTCAAGCACACACACCATGAAAGAGGTCTAAGTTCAAGGCTTACCTCTTGTAGCACACACTACTTGCTCACACACCACACCCTTTCTAGCTCTACTTCACAACAAGTCCCCACTTCCTATGATGATCTATGCGCATACAAGGTGAGGAGGAACACACTTGGACAGCTTCAATGGTTGGGGACAAGGCTGGACAGTGAGGGAAGGTGAGTTGTCTTGGCAAAGTTTTTTCTTTCTTCAAGGTTCCAACACTACACGGTTTAGAGAGTGAGAAGATGGGGAAGGAAAGTTGGCTGAATGTAAGGTGAGGGCAGCCCTTCCTTGTGCGCCTACTTAAAGGGAAAGTGAGGAGAGGTGGCAATGATTAAACATCATGAAAAATTCTGGTTGCTTGAAGAAGTGGGGCTGCACACTTGGGCTGAACAAGCAAAGGGTTGCTTCTAACATACACTATGCACATGCAAGGAGTGAGGAGAGATATGTTCAGATTTGAAAGCTGTCCTAAGTCAGAATTTTTTTTTTCTGCACAAACAGCCAAGTCTTGTGCACATGGAGGAGTGGAAGGAGGTGTCATTTGTGGCAGCCTAGGCTCTGATTTGGAGCTGTCCTAATGCGCATAAAATGATGAAGATGCAGCCCCAAGACCCTACTTATGATGCATGTGGAAGCAAGGGCAGATTTGGCTCATGATGGACTGCCAAAAGCATGCAAAAATCTGCACAATTCAGCCTCATGATGGTAGGTGTAAGGTGGTTCACCAAGTCAACACTCAATGCAGATTTGTGACACAAGAAATCTGATCCATGACTCCCCCCATGTGCGCCAAAATGAAGAAAATGCAGCCTAAAATCATGCTAAATGGTACATGTGTCTTCCATGCAATGAAGTTGAAATCAAGTGATGCACAAGCTAGGTGATGTGGCGGTCAAACAAGAGGAAAATTGGCAGATTTTTCTAAGTATTTTCTACCTCTTGTGCGCATGAATGAGTGAGAGAATACATCAAGTCAAGTGAAGGTTTCTTGGTACACAAACAACCTTGTTGGACAAGGCTTAGGGAATCATGTGTGGGTTTAACTTTGGGCTGAACATGATGGATCCAATAAGACAAGCCTAAAGGTGGCAAGTCCACACACACAAGCCCACTACCAAAGTCCAATGAACACTAAGGTCCTATAACACACAATCAAATTACTCTTATGATAAAATTCACATGTCTACATAAGCACCCTCCTATGATTTAATTTAATTAATTACCTTAGTCTTATCCAAGGATAAAGGTCAAACAATTCGCAAGCCATCTAACCTACACCATAAATCCGAATTCTACACATGTACCTATAACATATAGTACTTATGTATTTTACTAATTATGCGGGATGTTACACTCTCCCCACCAAATAGGAATTTTGTCCGCAAAATAAACTTACTTAAGAGCTACACAGTTCTGGATAGCGTTTCTGAATGTCGTCCTCGCGCTCCCAAGTGGTTTCAGCTTCCGATCTGTTGTTCCACAATACTTTCACCAAAGGAATCTCTTTAGAACGGAGTCGCTTGACGGATCTTTCAAGAATTTGGAACGGTTGCACTTGATAAGTCAGATTTTCCTTTAGTTCCACTTCTTCCGGCTGTAATACGTGAGATGGATCAGAGAGATACCTCCGTAGCTGTGACACATGAAATACATTGTGAATTCCTGACAGATTGGGTGGTAAAGCCAACCGGTATGCAGACTCTCCAATCCGGTCCATAATCAGATACGGTCCTAAGTACCGTGGACTTAACTTCTTTACTCCCATTCTCCTTCCGAGTCCCGATGTAGGTGTGATTCTCAAAAATACATGGTCTCCGACTTCGAAAGATAGAGGCTTATGACGCTTGTCGTAATAATTCTTCTGTCTGGCCTGAGCCCTCTGCATATTTTCCCGAATCTTCTTTACTTGTTCGGATGTTTCTTGAATTAGATCAGGTCCTAACATACTTCGCTCACCCACTTCAGTCCAGCATAGAGGGGATCTGCATTTTCTCCCATACAGAGCTTCATACGGTGCCATCTGAATACTGGAGTGGTAACTGTTGTTGTAAGCAAACTCAATCAACGAAAGATAACTATCCCAGCTGCCTCCTAACTCCAAAACACAAGCTCGTAACATGTCCTCTAATGCTTGGATGGTGCGTTCCGTCTGTCCATCGGTTTGCGGATGATAAGCAGTACTCAACCTCAAATGGGTCCCTAATGCTCTTTGAAAAGATTCCCAGAACTTAGATGTAAACTTGGGATCACGATCACTGACAATACTCGTAGGAACTCCATGCAGCTTCACAATCTCCTGCAGATAAATTCTAGCAAGCCTCTCTATATCATACGTGGTTCTAACATGTAAGAAATGAGCTGACTTCGTTAAACGATCGACAATCACCCAGATAGAATCATATCCTTCTCGCGTCCGAGGAAGTCCAACTACAAAATCCATCGCAATACTGTCCCACTTCCATTCGGGAATCTCCAAAGGTTGAAGGAGTCCCGACGGTTTCTGATGTTCGTACTTCACCTTCTGACAAGTTAAGCATCGAGATACATACTCCGCAATATCACGCTTCATACCCGGCCACCAAAACGAGGTCTTCAAATCATGGTACATCTTCGTGGATCCAGGATGAACTGCGTACTTACCCTTGTGAGCCTCCTGTAAAACTTCCTGTAAAACTTCTTGCTTCAACACTTCATTCGGCACGACCAGCCGTCCTTGAAATCTCCAAACATCCTTCTCATCCTTTACAACATCTTGGTTGCCAACCAAATCACAGACTAACTCTTCATCTTTCTGAGCCTCCTTAATTCTACTGATCAATTCATTCTCCACCTTTATATTTCCCAATCTTATGCTATTCCCTCTCTCGTCCACAGATAAGTTCAAATCTCGAAAGGCCTCAAACAGTTTTAGCTCTTCCATCATCAGAGTTGCAGTGTGCAGTGTCTTCCTACTCAGGGCGTCAGCTACCACGTTTGCCTTTCCTGGGTGGTATTTAAGTTCAAAATCGTAGTCCTTCAGAAATTCCATCCACCGTCGTTGCCGCATATTCAGCTCCTTCTGGTCGAATAAGTACTTCAAACTCTTATGATCGCTGAACACGTCAAACTGCGAACCATACAAGTGGTGCCTCCAGATTTTAAGTGCGAACACTATAGCTGCTAACTCCAAATCGTGCGTAGGATAATTTTCTTCGTGAGGCTTAAGTTGTCGAGATGCGTAAGCTACCGCCATACGATCCTGCATCAACACGCATCCAAGTCCTTTCAGCGACACATCACAGTATACTTCGAACTTTCGGGTAGGATCCGGAATCGTGAGTACGGGAGCACTTGTCAATCTGCTCTTTAGTTCCAAGAAACATTCTTCACAAGCTTCAGTCCACTCAAAAGGCTTATCCTTCCGAGTGAGACGGGTAAGAGGTTGCACTATCTGAGAGAAATTCTGGATGAACCTTCGATAATATCCAGCAAGACCTAAGAAACTTCTTACTTCGGTGACAGTCTTGGGTCGTTCCCAATTCATGACAGCTTCAACTTTGCTGGGGTCCACCGCGATACCTTCTGATGAAATGACATGGCCCAGAAACTGGACCTCTTTAAGCCAAAACTCGCACTTCGACCATTTCGCGTACAACTGCTTCTCCTTCAAGATTTGCAAGACAATCCTCAGATGTTCCGCGTGCAGCTCTTCATTAGCTGAGTAAATCAGGATATCGTCGATAAACACAATAACAAACTGATCAAGGAACGGGCGGAAGATGCGGTTCATGTAGTCCATGAATACCGCTGGGGCATTCGTAAGTCCGAATGGGATCACCTGATATTCGTAGTGCCCATAACGAGTCCTAAAGGCTGTTTTCGGAATATCCTCCGGTTTGACCCGGATCTGATGGTATCCCGATCGTAAATCTATCTTGGAAAAGACTCTGGCTCCTCTCAGCTGGTCCATCAAATCGTCGATCCTCGGTAGCGGATACTTATTCTTCACCGTTACTTTGTTCAGCTGGCGGTAATCTACACACAGGCGTAAACTTCCATCCTTCTTCTTAATCAAGATGGCTGGAGCACCCCATGGGGAGGTACTCGGTCTGATGAATTCCTTTGCCAAAAGTTCTTCTATCTGCTTCTTCAACTCGCGAAGTTCCAACGGCGCCATGCGATACGGAGCAATGGAGATTGGTCCAACTCCAGGAACAAGTTCGATAGAAAATTCTATTTCCCTATGAGGAGGCAATCGAGGTATTTCATCCGGGAATACCTCCTCGAATTCTCTAACTACAGGCACATTCTGAATTTGATTGTCAACCGAGGTCTCAGCCTCGATCGACAAAAGATACCCTGCTGCTCCCTTGCGGAGCTCTTTTCTAACTTGCAATAACGAAATGAGAGAGAAAGGTTGAAAATTACCATCTTTCGCAGGAACAACGACTTTCCCCGCTCGACAGTCCAAAGTTATCCCGTTTTCCGTCAACCAGTCCATACCGATAATCACATCGAAGTTGAATACCGGTAGGACCACCAAGTTAACTGTATACGTGTAACTCATAAGGTAACGGGGTTGGGGTGATGCCTATTCTCAAAGCGGTATGCTTTGCCATAAAAGAGCCAGACGCTCCAGAATCAAAGATAACTGAAATAGGGTGACCATTTAAAATGACATTACCTTTGATCAAGTTGGGAAACTTCTGCGCTTCATTCGCATCTAGTGTGAACACCCGTGCTTGCGTAGGCTGTTGATCAGCGTTCTGGGGGCATTTGTAAGCAAAATGTCCTTGCTGGCCACACCTGAAACATGCATTGTTGTTCTTGCGACAGATTCCAAAGTGATTCTTTCCACATGTAGCACAAACAGTCGCGCCCTGTCGTCCAGTCGACGATTGACCCACAGTATAGTTTCTCTTGAAATTTCCAGGCCGCGCCTGCAACTGCGTACCTCTGCCTCGACCCCTACTAGGTGCCGTCCTGAAGAATCTGCCTGCTCGGTTTCCTCCGTGGAATTGTGTTGGTTGCTTGTTCAAATTCTTGGCCTCATTAAGATTTATTATTTATAAAGATTTATTTCCTTATTTCATTAAGATTTAGGATAGATTTAGACTTAGTATTTCTTTATATATTGTACTGTGGATCAATTCAACATACAATATACAGATTTTCTATGTTGCTATGGTAACTTGTTATTTCATAGAGGGCATGGCTTCTTCTTCCCCTTCTTCATCATTGAATTCGAAGTTCATAGTGTATCAAAACTCTTCTTTATCTGTTGTTCTAACCTCCAAAACTCTTAACCTTTCAATTACACTCTCATCTCCGTCCTCTCTTTCTTCTGTGTCTCCGCATTCGCCTTTCTCACAATCGTCTTCAGGTACACAATCTTTATCTTATGCTACTAACTTATTAGCAATGTCAACACTACTCATTATTCTATCTAGTATTATTTCTAGCATAAACTTTACACCACTGTAGGGAAAATTGGTTCATTGAGATCTTGAGGCTCCAAAGTCTTTCCCCTGTTGTATCTTGTAAGTTCTCAACTTCAAAATTAAATTTTTTTTTGGTGAAAAAATTATATTTTTTTAATTTTTATTTGGAAAAGGGTAATTTTAATTTCAAATTACAAATCAAATTAGGATATTAATATCAAAAACAAAATATATACGTTTTTAATTTTAATTATTAAGATTTACAGGAAACAAATAATTTTAATTTTTGTTTTTGATATATTAAACACGTATATATTTTGTTTTTGATATTAATATCTTAATTTCATTTGTAATTTGAAATTAAAATTACCTCTTTCCAAATAAAAATTTAAAAAATTATAATTTTTTCACAAAAAAAAAAAAAATTATTTTGAAGTTAAGAACTTAGAAATTATAATAGGGGAAAGACTTTGGAGCCTCAAGATGTCAATTAACCAATTTTCCCTACAATGATGTAAAGTTTATGTTAGAAATAATAATAGATATAATAATGAATAGTGTTGGCATTGCTAATAAGTTAATAGCATAAGATAAAGAGTGTGTACCTGAAGACGATTGTGAGAAAAGCGAATGCGGAGACACAGAAGAAAGAAAGGACGGAGATGAGAGTGTAATTGGAAGGCTGGAGAGTTTTGGAGGTGAGAACATCGGATAAAGAAAAGTTTTGATACACTCTGAACTTCGAATTCGATGATGATGAAGGGGAAGAAGAAGCCATGCCCTCTGTGAAATAACAAGAGACCATAGCAACAAGAAAATCTATATATTATGCCCTCTGTGAAATAACAAGAGACCATAGCAACAAGAAAATCTATATATTGTATGTTGAATTGATCCACAGTACAATATATAAAGAAATACTAAGTCTAAATCTATCTTAAATCTTAATGAAATAAGTAAATAAATCTTTATAAATAATAAAGATATCCTAAAGATTACTAATGGGGTTAGCCTAGATCTAACAAAAATCCTAATGAAATAAGAAAATAGATCTTTACAAATAGTAAAGGTATCCTAAAGATGTTTTAATAAAGATATCCTAAAGATTACTAATGGCTTATCCTAGATCTAACCTAAATCCTAATGAAATAAGGAAATAGATCTTTACAAATAATAAAGATATCCTAATGATATTCTAATAAACATATCCTAATAAAGATATCCTAAAGATATATCTTGATTGTTACAAATAATAAAGATATCCTAAATATATTCTAATAAAGAGATCTAACCTAAATCATAATGAAATAAGGGAATAGATGTTTACAAATAATAAAGATATTCTAATAAAGATATCCTACAGATATTCTTTGTAACAATACCCTATGATGCCCGGACACGGACATGAGACACGGGACTCGACACGACATGCCGACACGTTAATTTTAAAAAGGGTTTGTTTTTTCTAAAGTTACTTTAGAGAACTTTATCTAATGTTCATTGAAACGACGTCGTTTTTGTGATGGAAATCATGGTGTTTTTATAATTTTAATTTATTTCAGGGTTATAATAGTCTTTATCGTTCTAATTTTTTAATTTTTCAACCTCAAAACGACGACGTTTCGATGAAAATTAGACAAAGTTGTCTAAAGTAACTTTAGAAAAAACAATTCCTTTTTAAAATTAACGTGTCGGCATGTCGTGTCGTGGCCCGTGTCCGTATCCGGGCATCATAGGGTATTGTTACAAAGAATATCTGTAGTATATCTTTATTAGAATATTTTTATTATTTGTAAACATATTCCCTTATTTCATTAGGATTTAGGTTAGATCTCTTTATTAGAATATCTTTAGGATTTCTTTATTATTTGTAACGATCTATTTCCTCATTTCATTAGGATTTAGGTTATATCTTTAGGATATTTTTATTAGAATATCATTAGGATATCTTTATTATTTGTAAAGATCTATTTCCTTATTTCATTAGGATTTAAGTTAGATCTAGGCTAAGCCCATTAGTAATCTTTAGGATATCTTTATTAGAATATCTTTAGGATATTTTTATTATTTGTAAAGATCTATTTCCTTATTTCATTAGGATTTATGTTAGATATAGGCTAAGCCCATTAGTAATCTTTAGGATATCTTTACTTTTTATCTTTAGAAAAGGATATCTTTATTATCTTTTTATAAAGATTTATTTCCTTATTTCATTAAGATTTAGGATAGATTTAGACTTAGTATTTCTTTATATATTGTACTGTGGATCAATTCAACATACAATATACAGATTTTCTACGTTGCTATAGTATCTTGTTATTTCACAGAGGGCATGGCTTCTTCTTCCCCTTCATCATCATCGAATTCGAAGTTCAGAGTGTATCAAAACTCTTCTTTATCTGCTGTTCTCACCTCCAAAACTCTTCAACCTTCCAATTACACTCTCATCTCCGTCGTATCTTCCTTCTGTGTCTTCGCATTCGCCTTTCTCACAATCATCTTCAGGTACACACTCTTTATCTTATGCTACTAACTTATTAGCAATGTCAACACTATTCGTTATTCTATCTATTATTATTTCTAACGTATACTTTACATCACTGTAGGGAAAATTGGTTCATTGACATCTTGAGGGTCCAAACTCTTTCCCCTGTTATAGCTTCTAAGTTCTCAACTTCAAAATTAAAATTTTGTTTTTTTTTTGTGAAAAAATTATAATTTTTTTAATTTTTATTTGGAAAGAGGTAATTTTAATTTCAAATTAAAAATCAAATTAGGATATTAATATCAAAAACAAAACATATACGCGTTTAATTTTAATTATTAAGATTTACTGGAAACAAATAATTTTAATTTTTGTTTTTGATATATAAAATTAAAAACGTATATATTTTGTTTTTGATATATTAATATCCGTATATATTTGTAATTTGAAATTAAAATACCCTTTTCCAAATAAAAATTAAAAAAATTATAATTTTTTCGCATAAAAAAAAATTAATTTTGAAGTTGAGAACTTAGAAGCTATAACAGGGGAAAGACTTTGGAGCCTCAAGATGTCAATGAACCAATTTTCCCTACAGTGGTGTAAAGTTTACGTTAGAAATAATAATAGATAAAATAATGAGTAGTGTTGGCATTGCTAATATGTTAGTAG
Source organism: Gastrolobium villosum (assembly GCA_032173675.1). Taxonomy (NCBI): domain Eukaryota; kingdom Viridiplantae; phylum Streptophyta; class Magnoliopsida; order Fabales; family Fabaceae; genus Gastrolobium; species Gastrolobium villosum. The sequence goes on from JAVKPL010014406.1 coordinate 59,923, forward strand.
CATAAGATAAACAGTGCGTACCTGAAGACGATTGTGAGAAAGGCGAATGCGGAGACACATAAGAAAGAGAGGATGGAGATGAGAGTGTAATTGAAAGGTTTAAGAGTTTTGCAGGTGAGAACAGCGGATAAAGAAGAGTTTTGATACTCTCTGAACTTCGAAATCGATGATGATGAAGGGGAAGAAGAAGCCATGCCCTCTGTGAAATAACAAGAGACCATAGCAACGTAGAAAATCTATATATTGTTTGCTGAATTGATCCACAGTACAATATATAAAGAAATACTAAGTCTAAATCTAACCTAAATCTTAATGAAATAAGGAAATAAATCTTTATAAATAATAAAGATATCCTAAAGATTACTAATGGGCTTAGCCTAGATCTAACATAAATCATAATGAAATAAGGAAATAGATCTTTACAAATAATAAAGGTATCCTAAAGATATTCTAATAAAGATATCCTAAAGATTACTAATGGCTTAACCTAGATCTAACCTAAATCCTAATGAAATAAGGAAATAGATCTTTACAAATAATAAAGATATACTAATGATATTCTAATAAAGATATCCTAATAAAGATATCCTAAAGATATAACCTAAATCCTAATGAAATAAGGAAATAGATCGTTACAAATAATAAAGATATCCTAAAGATATTCTAATAAAGAGATCTAACCTAAATCCTAATAAGGGAGTAGATGTTTACAAATAATAAATATATTCTAATAAAGATATCCTACAGATATTCTTTGTAACAATACCCTATGATGCCCGGACACGGACATGGGACACGGGACACGACACGACATGCCGACACGTTAATTTTAAAAAGGGTTTGTTTTTTCTAAAGTTACTTTAGAGAACTTTATCTAATGTTCATTGAAACGACGTCGTTTTTGTGACGGAAATCATGGTGTTTTTATAATTTTAATTTATTTCAGGGTTATAATAGTCTTTATCATTCTAATTTTTTAATTATTCAACCTCAAAACGACGTCGTTTCGATGAAAATTAGACAAAGTTGTCTAAAGTAAATTTAGAAAAAACAATTCCTTTTTAAAATTAACGTGTCGGCATGTCGTGTCGTGGCCCGTGTCCGTATCCGGGCATCATAGGGTATTGTTACAAAGAATATCTGTAGTATATCTTTATTAGAATATTTTTATTATTTGTAAACATATATTCCCTTATTTCATTAAGATTTAGGTTAGATCTCTTTATTAGAATATCTTTAGGATATCTTTATTATTTGTAACGATCTATTTTCTTATTTCATTAGGATTTAGGTTATATCTTTAGGATATCTTTATTAGAATATCTTTATTAGAATATCATTAGGATATCTTTATTATTTGTAAAGATCTATTTCCTTATTTCATTAGGATTTATGTTAGATCTAAGCTAAGCCCATTAGTAATCTTTAGGATATCTTTATTAGAATATCTTTACGATACCTTTATTATTTGTAAAGATCTATTTCCTTATTTCATTAGGATTTATGTTAGATATAGGCTAAGCCCATTAGTAATCTTTAGGATATCTTTATTAGAATATCTTTAGGATATCTTTATTATTTATAAAGATTTATTTCCTTATTTCATTAAGATTTAGGATAAATTTAGATTTAGTATTTCTTTATATATTGTACTGTGGATCGATTCATCATACAATATACAGATTTTTTACGTTGCTATGGTATCTTGTTATTTCACAGAGGGCATGGCTTCTTCTTCCCCTTTATCATCATCGAATTCGAAGTTCAGAGTGTATCAAAACTCTTCTTTATCCGTTGTTCTCTCCTCCAAAACTCTTCAACCTTCCAATTACACTCTCATCTCCGTCGTATCTTCCTTCTGTGTCTTCGCATTCGCCTTTCTCACAATCATCTTCAGGTACACACTCTTTATCTTATGCTACTAACTTATTAGCAATGTCAACACTATTCGTTATTCTATCTATTATTATTTCTAACGTATACTTTACATCACTGTAGGGAAAATTGGTTCATTGACATCTTGAGGGTCCAAACTCTTTCCCCTGTTATAGCTTCTAAGTTCTCAACTTCAAAATTAAATTTTTTTTTTTTTTGTGAAAAAATTATAATTTTTTTAATTTTTATATAATTGAATTCAAATTACAAATCAAATTAGGATATTAATATCAAAAACAAAATATATACGCGTTTAATTAATTATTAAGATTTACTGGAAACAAATAATTTTAATTTTTGTTTTTGATATATACAAATAATCTTAATTTTTGTTTTTGATATATTAAACACGTATATATTTTGTTTTTGATATTAATATCCTAATTTGATTTATAATTTGAAATTAAAATTACCCATTTCCAAATAAAAATAAAAAAAAATTAATTTTGAAGTTGAGAGCTTAGAAGCTATAACAGGGGAAAGACTTTGGAGCCTCAAGATGTCAATGAAACAATTTTCCCTACAATGGTGTAAAGTTTACGTTAGAAATAATAATAGATAAAATAATGAATAGTGTTGGCATTGCTAATATGTTAGTAGCATAAAATAAACAGTGCGTACCTGAAGACGATTGTGAGAAAGGCGAATGCGGAGACACAGAAGAAAGAGAGGACGAAGAGGAGAGTGTAATTGGAAGGTTGAAGAGTTTTGGAGGTGAGAACAACAGATAAAGAAGAGTTTTGATACACTCTGAACTTCGAATTTGATGATCATGAAGGGGAAGAAGAAGCCATGCCCTCTGTGAAATAACAAGAGACCATAGCAACGTAGAAAATCTATATATTGTATGTTGAATTGATCCACAGTACAATATATAAAGAAATACTAAGTCTAAATCTAACCTAAATCTTAATGAAATAAGGAAATAAGTCTTTATAAATAATAAAGATATCCTAAAGATATTCTAATAAAGATATCCTAAAGATTACTAATGGGCTTAGCCTAGATCTAACAAAAATCCTAATGAAATAAGGAAATAGATCTTTACAAATAATAAAGGTATCCTAAATATAACACCTCACAATTCTAAATTAAGTGATTAAAGTGTCAAGTGAGTAATTAAGTGAAGGATTAGTGAAAATCCCAAAGATTAGGCCAAAATACAAAGAAAGGGAAAAATGGTAATTAGACAACACGCAACCCTAGGAAGATAAAAATTGAGCAGAAGGTCTCAGATGATAAAAATAAGCCTGGAAATGGATTCAGAACGAAAAATTGAGTGGATAGGCAAGTTTCAGAAAAATCAGTGAATAGTGTTTTTCGCGGATAAAATAGCGCAGTCAGATTACACCGTAAAACGTGCTAGTGGAATTTTGAGCTCTAGGTTTCAAATATTGATTTTAAATGGTCCATAGAAATAGGAAATATGATTTCTGATAATATTTGAGATATTTAAGTCAAATTGTGGAATCGTGTCAACGGAGCGCGCTGTAGCTTAAAGCAGTATTTTTCCGAACAACCGGAAAGCTCCGAATTTATCCGAGGGAGTAAAATCAAAGGAGTTTTGTTAAGATAAAAAAATTAGAATTCCTAAATAGGTTTTAAATTGTGGATTTTAGTGATGATCGGAGGGAAATTCGGGTGAGTTTTAAGTCACGTGGGACCCGGTCCCACTTAAAGTCAATAAAACACCTAAAACCACTATTCACCTCTCTCACCCGCGCAAACAGCCCCTTTACCTTCAAATTTGTGCAAATTTCCCCTCTCCCTAAACCAAGCTATAATCAACCAAATTCAACAAAGTTTATGTTGAATCTTGATGGAAAACACCTCCTAAACCCATTGGTAGCCTTGGTTAGTCTTGAAATTGAGTGTGTGAGGAGATCCATAGCCATTAAGGCCGCGGCTTGCAAGGGAAAAAGTGGGATCATGATGCTTTCAAATGCTCCAATGGTGGAGTATACTTAGGTGAAGCCATATATCGTGCAATTGGGTGAGTTATTTCAACATTTCATTGGTTGATTCTTGAGTTTGATTATTGACCCTAAAGAGGGATTTTGTGATATGTGGTGTTAGAGAGCTCAAATGGAAAATGTCTATTAGATGATAATGTCTTAGAATGATGTATTAATGCTAGAAATGCAATGAAAATTCTAAGCGAAAAAAAGTGAAATTTAACTTAGAAAAATTTAGTGCATGAAATGGATTTTTGAGTTTTGTGTTAATGTGTGGTATAGTGAATTGTAGTGTGATTATATGATGATATGAAGTGATTATGTGAGTTGTGGACCATAGGGATTGAGTGGAAATCCTTGGTTTGGCTAACAAAAAATTCAGCCATTTATGTATAAGTGAGAAAACGGTGTTTTGGAAAATTTTGTTGATGTGTTGTGTGATGAAAGAGTCATTAGATGGGTTGTGTGGTGATTGGCATGTGGAAGGATCAATGTAAAAATAATAAGTGTTGAAAGTGGCAAAATGTGCCTAAAGTGTAATATTTCGCAAAACGTTGTGTAAAAGTCGTAAAACAGAAAAACGACAATTGAACTAGCCTTTGGGTAACCTAAGTAAGTGTAATAAAACGAGAAAGAAAATTTAGAAAAATAAAACCCAATACAACACTGTTTTGGCCGAACCCTATAAGGAGGGGAGATGAAATCTGACGTTTTCGCGTTTTGACATATTTTGACTGAAACTGATGGCTATGCATGGTTGTATAGGTTGCCATACGTGGATATAAACTCGGAACAGTGAAACAGTGGATTGCCATTGGTCCTGGACCAAGTGGATTGAGGTAAGTGATGTGATTTACACATGTTATGTTGAAATTCATGAGTGGTTTAAAGTTCTAAGTGTGTGGAATTATCCTATGTGTAGGCGTTCCCTGTGAATCAAGCTGTAAGTGGAGTTCTGCGGAGCTCAGTGGAAGGAAAAAAAAAAGGTAACCTCTTGGTACTGGGGCTTGTTCCCCTTTTGTGTTCCACCTTGCTAGTTGATGGCAACGGTAGGAAGTGCGTATGAGTAGTATAGAACAACATGAGCATGCATATGCATTATCACAGTGGGTACTTATGTACCAGATCTCTGGCCAGTAGATATTTTTAGCCTTCGGGCAATTTTTCCGGACTGCCACTGGATAGGTCCCCGAGAGGGAGTTCCAGTTGACCCAAGGTCGTGGTGTGTCATCCGGATAGGAGCACACTAGGTAGTCTCGGGTGTATATGGTTGGAAGGGGTACCTTGGTGGGTTGTTCTATGAACACGCCAGGGGTAGTACCCATAGGCGTATAGCCGAGGACATGGCGTGGTATTGGTAGCTACCATCACGCATGTCGAAGTTGTTTTCTGATATTTCTCCCCTTTCTCTAAATCTCTTGCTTTATCCCGTTTTATAACAGTGATGATGTTTTATATTATTGATATACATCAAAGTGAACCATTGGGCAGAGTTTTCTCCAGAACCTCTTGGTTACTGAGATATATCCGTATATCTCACCCCGTCTCGGGGCATTTATTTCAGGTTGTACCAGTGGACATGGAGCAGCGGGCAAGAAGCCCGCATGATGATGAGTGGAGCAGTGGTGCATAGTTTTCTTTTTGGTGGCCACTTGGCCTAGGCTAGACTTAGAGCATGAACATGTATATGTATATAGGAGGAGTCCATTAGCATTATGTTCATGTTATTTTGGCTAAGTTTAGCTATCATGTCATTTTAGTTTATGAATTTATTTGGCAAGTGAAGTTGTAATATGTAAATATTTGTAGTTTAAAGTTAAAGTTGTAAATGTAATTGTAATCCAGTATTGTAAATGTACCATGGATGTATGTATTATGATGGAAGGGCCTTAGGCCTATTTTAGGTTTATGATTATCCGTATGATGAATTATGCATGAAATTGAAAGTTAGTGATTGAAACTATAAAGGAATTGAAAGTAAATTGCTTATGTTTTAAGTGTAAATTGGATTGGGTTGTAAGTGCCCCAAGGCGTTGTTGGTCCTTGTGTGTGCCACCCATTGGACTTTGCTGGATTTCAGGTGTATTAGTAGTGTTAAACAGCTTATGCAAATTTGGGGATTTTAGGAAATACAAAGGAAACTCTGGCGAATTTTCTGCAGAATTGGCAGTTTTTGGGTGAACTTCGGGAGAGCATATCTCTCTCCACAGTGGTCCGATTGGGACGTGCCATACGCTATTTTTAAGCTTAAGATGTCCCCTACATTGAATCAAAATCCTAGAATCATTGGTGGTGTGCGCAGCCCACGGTGGCTGATGGCACAAACTGCCTTTTTCTGGCCTGTACCTGTGGGCAGATTTGGGTCTGTGTTGGGAAATTAATTTCCGCTTCGTTACTTGGTCAAATTAAGCATACGATATATTAAATCGAAGTTTGAGGTGTCTAGTCTATGGTGTAAAATTTTAAGAGACATTGGTCTAGTGGTTAGGTGCAGAATATTCTGTGTGTATTGGAGGTTTTGGGCTGTTTTGGAGTTGGTGGGCAATGTTGTTTGTCCAACTTCAAACGGCGATAACCGGAGCTAACGAGCTCGGAATCGAGTGTGTGATAGCTTGTTAGAAAGGTAATTTAATAAGGAAAAAGGTTAACCTAAAGTATAGGTTTGGATTTTTGTTTTGTGTTCGCAGAAAAATTAATTAGTGAATCTTGTTAAGTTGGTAAAAACGTAAAAGTGAGGAATTGACTAAGTGGGTTTATGGGAACCCCTTAGTGTCTTATATGTAGTAAAGTAAAGTGCATAAATAGTTTAAGTAAGTCTTCCGCTAGTGTTTCAGTTACAATCACAGCTTTTAATTATTAAGCTTTTTATACTTTAACTGTTCGCGTAATAATCAGAAAAAGTTTATTCGCATTTTTACTAAATGAATTGTTGTGATTGTAACTGCGCTTAATATCATAATTAATGTTAATAATACCGGTGTACAACGGGTTGTTACACGACACGCCGTGTAACAGCCCGTTGTACACCGGTATTGTTAACATTAATTATGATATTAAGCGCACTTAAAATCATAATAATTGAGTTAATTAAATTACGGGCAAACTTTTTTTTTTCTTTTAGTACTTTCCTTTCTCTAAACATTAACATTTTCCGTAATCAATTAAAACAACACCGTAATTGTAAATGCAAGTTCGCGGAATCATTCAATTTACTAATGTCTTCAATCTTTCTTATTACTCAACTAATTTAAACTTATCATGTTACTCTCACATCTTATCATGTTATAGTTCTATTCATTAGCTACGCGTGGTTTCAAACCGCGCACCATTCAGAGTAATCGATTATTTTCAAAATTTACACTGTGGTAATCGATTACCCAAAGTTCCAAAATGAGGCAGTAGCTCCATTTCGGTCCCCTGTTCTCTGGTAATCGATTACCAAGCATTGGTAATCTATTACTGAACTAGGTAATCGATTACCAATGCTCTGGTAATCGATTACTTGGTTCACAGAGGCATATTTTTCGTCCCCTGTTGCATGGTAATCGATTACCAGGGCATGATAATCGATTACTATGCAGCAAAAGTGACAGATGACAGCTTTTAAGGTACAAAATGAGTGATGTGATCCATTCCTAACACCTTAATACTCCACATAGACCTTACACATATACTAATGTAGACTCTAGGCCCTTCCATCATGCATTTTCATTATAGAATGCATCCATTACAAATTTTCTTAAGATAATGGCCATTTTACATCATGAATGGTCCATTTACAACATAAGTGTTCCCATGCATCAAATACAACATATGTGGCTATGGATAAGTACCATGCTCACTCAAAATATACAATTAATCCAAGGCATAAATATACAACAATTACTAAGACTTAGAACATAATCATGAACACTACAAAAGCATGGAAATCACATCATGCAATATGTTCATGACCGAAGTCTCAAAACATTAAATAACGTGATATGTGCACTCAATGGACTCCTCCAAAATGTCATGCTAGCCCAATGCACCACATGCAACCGCCATCCACTAAGTGGGCTTCTTGCCCGAAGGTCCTCCCGGCTCATAATGCCATGAAATGATGTCCCCAAACGCGGGGTGAGATATACAAATATATCTCAGTAAACCAAGGGTACTAGAGGCTTTCTCCACCCCATGGCTCACTAAATGGGCAACAATAACATTATGCAATATGCATGACTTACAATATTACCAACAACTGGGGACAAACCACGAACATCCACATTAGGATTACGTTCGAGGACCCCATCATATAACTCCCGGGAACCTTCCTGGTACCTCTCCCATGGATGAGACGACCCCATGGCAAAACCCAACTGGAACTCCTCATGAGCCCATCCGGCGGAAGTCCCTCGTTCGGATCATCCTGGTGCCGCTCCCAGAGTCGGCCCCACGGCAAAACTCGACTGGAATCCCCAGCGGAATTATCTAGCGAATGTCCAAACCAACACACGTCTACCGGCCAGCGACCACACAATTTCACACATAACAAGCCATACAACATGAAAGCACATAATCACACAACACTATAAACACAAAATCCAACCACAACCTTCCATTAGGTGTGGTGGAGCACACAAGGGATTAAACCCCAGTTCCAAGGGTTTACCTCAACACCGAAAGTCCCGTTCCACACGTACACTGCAAATCAATCTTCCACAATCACGTCCGTGTGAGGCACCCTACAATGATCAACATCATGATCAACATTTTTCCACATTACTCAAAACCTCAAATTCATGACACTTCACTATTTTTTTCTAAGTTAAGAATCCCACTTTTTCACCTAAATTTCTCATGGCATTTCTAGCTCACACACATCATTCTAAGACATTTTCATCTAATACCATTTTTCCATTTGAGCTCCCTATCATCACACATCTAAGATTAAAGACTTAGAGTTCATATTTTTAGATCTACAAAATCAACCGTAAAAATACTACAAATATACTCACAATCGATGATTGACACTCCACCAAGGTTCACCCAAGCAAAGAGAAGTCCAATGGCTCCAAGAACACCCAAAACCCCCAATATTTCGAATCTGCCCTTGCCCAATAGCGCCCCAAAGAAGTGATTTCAAGGCTTGGGAGTATCACCAATGGCTTTAGAAGGTGCTTTACAATAAAATTCAACACCAAAATCAAAGGATTTGGTTGAGGATTGATCAAATGGTGGAAGGAAGAACAAGTGGGTTTTTCATGAAATGGGGAAGGGAAGCTCACAGGTAGAAAAGAAGAAGAAGAAGAAAGAGGGCATGGGGGGTGTTGTGGACTTAAGTGGACTTTTGTCCCGCGGGTCCCACACGCGATTTAACTTTAATCTAATCACTAATTCTGATCACAGATTCTTAATCTACTTATTTTTCTGGTTCATGACATATTTTTATTTCCTAAAAATATTGATAAAAATTTCACACTTATCGGTACACTCATATCGCAGTATTTTACACTAAAAATCACTATTCATCAATTTTTCACAAATTTGCCTATTCACTCAATTTTTCGCCCTGAGTCCGTTTTCGGCATTATTTTTGTCATATGAAGTTCCCTACTCAATTTTTATGCCTAGGGATACGTGGTTGGTAATTTACCATTTTGCCCTTTTTGCCCATTTTGGCCTTAATTCTCGGATTTTCACTAATCCATCCATTTTAATTTCACATTATCATACAAAACACACATTTAATTTTATGAGGTGTTATATTCACCCCTCCTTTTAGAAATCTTGACCGCAAAATTAAATCATACCTGTCCGTTAACTCAGGATACAGTCGGAGAATCTCGTCCTCCCGCTCCCAAGTAGCTTCCTCAGGTGTGCGGCCCTCCCACTGAATCTTCAGCATGGGAATAACTTTACTTCTCAATCTCTTTTCACTGCGGTCTAATATTGCAGTAGGACCAACGACAGTCTTCAAATTCTCCCTGATTTCGATATTATCCGGTATCACCACATGTGATTCATCCGGAACATAACGTCGCAACTGCGACACATGAAAAACATCATGTAGATTGGACAATTGAGGGGGCAAGGCAAGCTGATAGGCCACCAATCCTACTCTTTTCATAATTTGATACGGTCCAATGAACCGTGGACTCAGCTTCCTCACTCCCAACGCACGGCCAACACCCGTGACCGGAGACAATCGTACAAAAACGTGGTCACCTTCCTCAAATTCTAGCGGTCTATGCTTATTGTCAAAGTAGCTTTTCTACCGATTCTGTGCTTGTTTCAATTTTTCTCGGATCATTTCTATTTGTACTGTTGTTTCCTGCACAAAATCCGGACCAAATCTTTCTTTATCGCCTACCTCAGTCCAACAAGTGGGAGTACGACACCTCCTCCCATACAATACCTCATACGGTGCCATACCCAGACTGGAGTGAAAACTGTTATTATAAGAAAACTCCACCAATGGCAAGTACATATCCCAAGCAGTACTCTGTTCCAATGTGCAAGCTCTCAGCATATCCTCAAGTGTCTGTATGGTCCTTTCAGTCTGACCATCAGTCTGCGGGTGATACGCAGTGCTCAGTCGAAGCTGAGTGCCAAAAGCCTGCTGTAAAGCTCCCCAAAAACGTGAAGTAAACTTCGGGTCCCGATCACTGACAATGCTAATCGGTATCCCATGGAGCCCGACAATCTCATTAATATACAACTTTGCCAATCTCTCTGTGGTGAAATCTACTCGTACTGGTAGAAAATGAGCAGACTTCGTAAGTCGATCCACAATAACCCAAATCAAATCGTAACCAGCCTGAGTTCGAGGCAATCCAACAACAAAATCCATCGAAATACTCTCTCATTTCCATTCTGGTATATCCAGCGGCTGAAGTAACCCAGCAGGTTTTTGATGCTCTATCTTTACTTTCTGACAAACCAAACACTTAGATACGTACTCAACAACATCCCTTTTCATCCCAGGCCACCAGAACTTAACTTTTAAATCTTGGTACATTCTTGTGGCACCTGGGTGGATAGCATATTGACCCTTATGGGCCTCCGTCATTAACAGAAATTTAAAAGAATGAATTTAAAATTGAAAAGAAACAAAATTAACGATGGCACGTGCCATTTTTATAAGAGTGTAGGCTAAGAGACTAAGCTGTGTATTTCAATTTAGGAAAAAATATTTATTCTTTACGGATAATTATTTTAGTTAAAATTATTATTTATTATTAATATTTAAACTAAAAAAATTATTATTTTTTCATCATAATTTCTGTTTCTCTCACTACAAAATACAGTTGCTTTAACTAAAATAACACAATTTTCTATTAAAAAAGACAAATACTAATCCCTTTAATTTAATATATAGAGGTAAGTTAGCTACAAATATATAGCATTTAAAATAAGATTTTGTGTGATTTCAAATTTTATTTTGAGATATAATGTATGCTCCTAAATTTTATATTACTCTGTATTATATATTATATATTTTGTTAAGAATATTTCTTTTTTTTCCAAATAAAAAACATCAAATCTGATGCGAATGTCTACGCAAAAAGATCAAATGATGCAAATTAAAATATTCAAATGCTTAATATTGTTGATAAATTATGTAAACTTTGTTAGATATTATCCATGGATTTATTAATTATTCGAATAGCATAATTTTAGAGTAAAATTACATTTGCTAACAAAGTTGTCCTACGTTTACAAGGACCTAACAACTATGAAGCACCGACACTCCAAAAATCCTGACGTGTCGTGTCCGACACTTTCCGATACTCTCGGACACCCCGACACTCCAATACGCATTATAGAAATTCAAAAAAAGTTTAAAGGTTGCGTTACGTTTAGTTTTTAGTTCCAACTATTAGATTCGTTAGATTACGATTACTATTTTATTGAGTTTAATACAAATATTTGAGATATCTTATGTTTTTTTGCAAAATTTATTAATATTATAAGTTTAGATTATTTTTTTGTTAAATTATTGAATATTAAATATAATATACACTACATACATTAAAATATTATTTAATATCAAAAAGTATCCTAACGTGTCGAAATCTAATATTTTTTAGAATTAACGTGTCGGAATGTCGTGTCGTATCATGTCCCGTGTCCGTATCAGTGCTACGTAGCCTTAACAAGATCTCGAACTCTAGTAGAGACCACCACTGCGTTGTTAAAACTATAACAATCCTTTACCAACCCACTGCGTTGTTGAAGCTATAACAACTCTTTACCAACTCATCATTTTATCAGTACAAGAAAGCAAACCCTTCGAATCTCCTTTACTTTTCTCTCTATCCTTTACCAAATCATTTTATCACTACAAGAAAGCAAACCCTAGGAATCTCCTTTACTTTTCTCTCTCCTCGAGTAATTTGTATACTCAAGTCATCCTATGATTATCCTCCATGTTGATATCAAAGCTTCTAACATACTTCTGGATTTCAAGTTTGAAACAAAGATATGTTGATATGAAGGTAGGAACCTCATCCCAAAAGCTAGTTTAAGAGGTAGGAGAGTCCGAAGAAACAGAGAAACAGTGCTTGCTGCTGTGACAAGAAGTACCTGTCAACAGAGAAGACATTTGTCAGAAGATATGCACCAAAGAACACACATGTAGATATAATACTATGCATACCCATTTAAACATGTAACCATAATTCTGATTCCAAGTGTACGGAATATTCACGCCAAATATCCCAGTCACCAAAGAAAAGATAGATAAGCATAGAGTCCCAGCACTAAGAAAGAGCTCCAACTGCATAGAATATTGAAAATGATACAACTATTAACTTCAAAGGTATAATCTATTGAGTAAAGTTATTTATTTTGAGAGATAAATGTAAAATTTAAATTTATAAATTTTAGGGCTAAATATACTTTTCATATAATTCTCATAATCTTACACATGCTAACTATTTATTTAAATATTTATTACCTAAGAATTTCTCCAATAAAGGCACCCTATCAACTCTGAGAAACTCAACTTTGGATGCACCATACCAATATAATATTGACACACAATTAATTTTTGTTAAACCAATATAAGTTTTCTGGTTATCACTAATGTGACAATATTTTACTGAAAGAGCTCAAATTTGGAAATGTACATCGTTGATGAAAGTGCTGAAGGGAAGTCAGAGAAAAAGAAGGGTAATGGTGATTAAAACTTCAAAATCTATGTACAAAATCTATGCTCGAGAGCTTTCTTTATGTGTTTTTTCTTGCTCTTCCTATATGTACTATACACATCACTCTGCACTGTGTCTTCGTATCTCTCTGTCTTCACTCGCACGTGTTTCTATTGTGAATGAACCTGATGAAGTAACTCGAAGAAGAAATGGACCAATGATGATTGCACTCATCAAAAACTGTCTAAGAAGAGAAGCGCATTGATAGTGATCTAAATGGCATTTTGTAAAACTGGCCCCTTTTTTTTTTTGAGGAAGCTAGGACATAATATGTGTAATATGCAGAACTAAACCAGAATGTGTGTGTGTATTTGCTTGCTCTGTTGTATGAAATGGACCACTAACCAATCCTCAAACCGAAAATGAGAGAGGTTTAAGGTTTTGAGGTTAGACAAAGGTTGAACAAATTTCGAAACACCAAAATCAAACCCAAAACCTTTGGTTTCCGTATTTTCAAATATTTGGATTACTACAGGCCTATTCACCACTGATACCACTTGATAGGTCTTGCACGAGGAGCTCACGACGGGGAGAGATAGCCAATCATGGGTCAAGTGAGCAGCGGTATTAAGTGGACTCGGAACACTACAATCAAATCCAAAACTTTAAGGCATTAGATGCATGAATCCTTCCACTTATATGATGCTCATTTGGTCCATTCTTAACTAATGTAGGACTTCATTTACTCACACTTGGATTCCTCCAGAGGTCCATTCTTAACCAATGTAGTCCACGCTTGTATACCATGCCAAAGTTTGAGTCCACATGGAGGAATTTTCGTGCAATTCTCAATGCAGCCTTGAATTTGTCCAACCTCTCAAACCGTGACCGGTTTAGGCTGGTTTTTTCAACAGTGATGCCAATCATCATTTTATTCGTATTCATCTCAAATAAAGCATGATTATGAATATTCCATTTCATTCCATCACCATTCCTTAAAAAATCCAAACATAACTGTCCTATGCACTTCTAAGCTTATACGTTTTAATTTCATTTACTTCTAACCCTATTTGTATTTTCAACCATTCTGATTTTCGCTTGTGCACCCACCCTTGCATTCTACCCTACTGTTTTTTCAACATTTCCCATTTGCACTTGTGCCCTCATCTTGTTATGACTCAAGCACAAACCCAAAAGACTAGTCAATTGAGTCAAAGAGCCTCATGGCCTTTACCACATTGAGCTTCCCTATTTGCTCAATGGGAGGCATAATACATCCTCTATGTGCATATAGTTCAAAGCCTCGACCTTAGTTTTGATCTTAGTTATCGCAACGACCCAAAGAAATTTGAAATCGTCCCAAACAACGTTTGATCCAAAGAAGTTAAGTACATTCAAGAAGAAGAAAAGATGAAGAAGAAGAAGAAAAAAAACTATTACAAGAGAAGTAAGTATAAACAAGGGTGGAATTAGAATCACCGGCAAGGGCCATGATAATGGACGACAGAAAGTCACTAGAATTGGTCTAGTGGTGAGAGGTTTGGGTAGATTATGAGCCTGTTTGGATCCTCTTATTTTTAAGCTAGAAACTACTTATAAGTTAAAGTTAAAAAAAAAAAAAAAAAGAGCTTAAAAAAAAAAAGCTAAAAGTTGTTTGGTAATTACATAAAAAATTTAGCTTAAAATTTATTTAAAAACACATGTTTCAAGAAAATTATTTCTTTCTCTATCTTTATAACTCTTCATTTAAAAAAAAAAAAACATACAATTCAAAAAAATAGATTAGAGCTTAAAAAAAAGCTCCACCTAGGAGCTTTTAGTTTTCATCTTATTTCTTCATTATTATTATAAGATCCTTTCCCAAAACCTGTTTGACCTAGCTTATGCTTATAAGTAACTTCTAACTTAAAAAAAAATATCCAAATAGGCAATATATCAGGTAATGTGTTCGATTCACACTTATATTCAAAAAAATAAAAAACAATGGAGGACAGAAAAAAATAAGTAGAAAATAAGCTCACATTAGAAAAACGGAGCGCTTGGCTATATCAGACAGGGAAAAGGATATAGAGGGAAGGGATTACACATGTGATTCTTAGTAAATGTTTATAATGTATGCTGTTTATTACATTTTAAGGGCTGCCTGTTATATATTAGTAATCATCTTCTTAAATTGTTTGCCCTTATTAATTCAATAAACAACATGGAGGACAGAAAAAAATAAGGAAAAGTTTTAAGATACACACTAGGGGCACAAGGACCTGGATAAATTTCTTAGTTGCCTGCAAAGAGAAAAAGAAAGGCATAAAAGTTTTTTTTGAACATAAGGGAAAGTTGACAATTCAAATTATTTAAGTTAAATATATCAACTGAAGACTATTGAAAAGACTTGATACACACATAAGGACTGGATATTAATATAAGCCTGAATACATCTATTTCTTTTAAATAATTTTTTTTTTTTTTGAACATAAGGGAAAAAACTAAAAAGACTAGTTACGCCTGCTACACAATCTGAGACTACCAAACTCAACTTCATCCCTGTGGAGAAGTGGAATACATCCCTCAGGGGTTGATCAAGGATACATAAGCTCCAATCTTCATGGTCATGGTTAAACCCTGCAAGCCAATCCGCTACCGCATTTCCTTCTCTAAAAGTATGAGATACAAAAGTAGACCAATCTCCTGCCATGCATTTCCTAATCCTAGAAACTAGGGGCTGGAGAGGATGATGGCTATGACATCCGGTCGAAATGAGCTGTAAAGCTACAAGGGAGTCACTTTCCACCCAAACATATTTGAAGCCAGCGCTCCAAGCAATCTCAACACCATGCAGAAGGCCCCAAAGCTCCGCTCTAAGCGCAGAACCACTGCCCGTGTTCCCGTAGAATCCCTTAATCCAGCCTCCAGAATTATTGCGAATGACACCACCACAGCTCGACTTCAAACCTCCAAGCGAACTAGACCCGTCTACATTCACTTTAACCCACCCAACAGGGGCGGCTTTCCAAGCAATAAGACGTTCCTCTTTTTCAGCCCGCTTCAAGCCACTCCTCGTGAGCTTGTCCTTAGCAATCCTCCAATTCATAGCATAATCGACAGCCTTCCTGATTAGGGATATAGGCAGAAAAGCTTCCTCCTCAAAAATGAACTTGTTCTGGGCTTGCCAAATATGCCAACACAGTATACCAAACACCACACTCCAGCTCAACCCCTGGACACCAGCATTCACCTTTGCCTGGAGATTTTCAATAACCCAGGCATCAAGGTCAGACTGGAAGAAATTCAACCGCAAGTTGTCAGGAACCATGCGATCCCAAACCTGCTTACTCATGGTGCAGTCACGCAGGGCATGGAGGCAATCTTCAGAACTGCTGTCGCACCTGGGGCAGCCAGCATAGGTGGACAGGTGGCGATCCCGTCTGCGAGCGTTGGTTAACAAATTACTTCCTTTGAGGAGCCAAAGAAAGGATCGGATACGTTGGGGCCCATCCCACTTCCACACGTACTTCCAATCATTGCACTCATCTGTGAGAGGAGAGTCCACTAAGGCATAATATGCGGATTTAGTAGTGAAGGCTCCATCTTGGGAGTGGTCCCACACCACCTTGTCATCTCCCTGATCGAAACTAGGAGGAACGATGGCTGCAATCTTCCCACAAGTCACATCATCCAGACAAGCATGAAGGGTGGCCCAGTCCCAGGAGCCATTCGCAGCAACAAACTTGTCCACCCTCCAGTTGCTTTGATCAACAGGAATGGGGGTGGATTTCAGTTCCTCTAGAACAACCCCTCTAGGGATCCATTTATCTGCCCAGAATCTAGTACCTCTACCATCCCCAAGCTGGCTGCTGGACCCCTTCACAACATTAGGCCACACTTTCACAATACCTTTCCAAACGAAGGAGGATGAGCGCCTAGAGCTGATCTGGGGAATTAGATCATTCCCAACATTATATTTGCTCTTGAGGACCTTCAACCAAAGGCTGTCACGGTGGGTGAGAAGCCCGTGGCCTAGTTTCATCATCGTTGCCTGGTTCATCTTGTGGGTTTGTCGGATACTAAGTCCCCCATCGTCCTTATGCCTGCAAACTTTGTCCCAAGCAACAACATGAATTTTGCGTTTGTCCGGGGTAGATCCCCAAATAAAGTCGCGCACCTTCTTGTCAATTTCTTTGCAAGTTTTAATAGGAAGCGGGCATGCCATCATGGTATACAGGGGCAGGGCCGACAAGACAGACTGGGCGAGAGTTACTCTTCCAGCGAGAGATAGAGAGGACCTCTTCCAGCTAGCCAGACGGTGGTCCATTCTTTCAAGGATGTGACTGAAAGTGGCATAACTCACCCTACCATGGATCAAAGGGATCCCCAAGTACTTCCCTAGATCAACTGTAGGGCAGAAGCCAAGGGTTTGAGCAATCTAGGACGAACAGTTATGATTAACATTCTTGGATAAGAAAATTCTTGTTTTTTCACTGCTTAACCGTTGGCCAGAAGAGGAGCAGAAACAGTCAAGGATTCTGGCAATAAGGTTAGCTTGCTCCATAGAAGCTTCTGCAAACAGAAGGAGATCATCCGCAAAGAAAAGATGGGAAACTGGGGGGCAACCTTTCCTGAGAACAATCGGTTTCCACACCTTCTTCTTGCAGGCTTCGTTTATGATCTGGGCAAGTCTTTCAATGCATAACACAAAAAGGTAAGGGGAAAGGGGATCCCCTTGCCTAATCCCCCTAGACGGTTTGAACTCCCTGGTAGTGTTTTCTCCAGGTCGACTTTTATTGCCATCCAAGCCTTTTTACCCTTCTTAATTCTCATGGAGTGAAAGATCTCTTGAGCAATCACAATATTATCCGAGCTATGTCTTCCCCTGATGAAACTGCATTGGTTGGGTTGCACAAGGGTGTTCATGTGAGGGCGAAGGCGGTTGGACAGGAACTTTGTCACCACTTTGTAGACCACATTGCAAAGGCTAATGGGTCTGAAATTCTTCAAAGACTGCGGGTTCTCTACTTTGGGAATCAGGCAAATGAGAGATTGGTTAATATTTTTAATCTTCTCAGGCAAACGAAAAATATCAGTAATTAAGGCGAGCACAGATTCCTTCACCCTACCCCACTGACTTTGGAAAAATAAAGCTTGAAGACCATCGGGGCCAGGAGACATGCAAAGTTGCAAGGATGCATGGAAAAAATGACATTACTTACTTCCTCCTCAGTAGGGATCGCTCCTAGCCTCAGGAAGGAGCTACTATTAATCACAGGGAAGCTATTGGGCATCATAAGAGGAGTTATGACATCTTCAGGACCAGCATATAGGTTCTCAAAGAAATTCACTGCCATATTTTTCAGAACCTCTAGATCAGTGACCCACACGTCATCCTCATTGAGAAGCATTTGGACCTTGTTCCTTCTTCGTCTAACGGCTGTAGCGGTGTGGTAGAACCGAGTATTCTTGTCCCCAAAGATTAACCAATCACATCTGGACTTCTGGAACCAATTCATTTCCTCCTGGAGATAGATTAAGTTCAGCTGCTCCCATAACTCAGAGCGGAGCCTTTCAAGTGCGTGATTAGAATTTTTGCTCAGATCCTCCTCCACACCTCTAAGACGGGCATGGAGACAGAATTTTGTATTAATATGAGCTCTATAGGTGTTACAATGCCAAGCAGCAGCTTCATTTTGAAAGCGCTTGCAAGCATCTAACCACGGCGTTGACTCTGACCAGCAACTGTCAACAAGATTACTAAAATTACCACAAGTTAGCCATGGGGCAAGGAATCAGAAGGGTCTCTTCTCCCCATTCCTTCTCCGTTTGGGTGGCTCCCCAAGAAGGATGGGGCGGTGGTCGGAGCTGAAGATAGGGAGGTGCTTAACCGATCTTTCCGAAAAACAATTTATCCAATCCACATTCGTTAAGGCCCGGTCCAGTCTCTCCAGGAGCTGACCCCTCCTCCACGTGAAGTTGGGACCTGAGAAGCCGAGGTCAGTCAGGTTATTCTAGGTGATACAGTCCCGGAACTCCCTCATAGCACCAGGGCAAGGCAAGGCTCCACCCTTTTTTTCCGAGTTGCTAGTATAGGCATTGAAATCCCCTATTAAAACCCAAGGCACACCCGTCCCTTGACACAGTTGTGGGATTTCCTCCCATAACATCCGGCGCTCCACTCTTCTAGGACTAGCATAGATGAAAGTGATCAGCTCCTCTTTATTCGAAGCCATCCACTTCACCTTCGTTTGAATGGATTGATGATTTGTAGCCACCACCTTGACTGAAACATCGCACTTATTCCACACCAGCCAGAACCCTCTAGAGAAGCCTAGCGGATCCTGCTTGAAAAAACTATCAAACCCCAGATTTTTAATTCTTCGAGAAGCTTTGATACCCCCGATTCTGGTTTCAATCAGAGCAAGGAGTTGAATGTTATACTCCTTAGTGAGATCTCTTACTAGCATAGGAAGGCCTTTTTTACTTGCCCCACGGCAATTCCAACTACATACGTTCATTAACATAAAAAATATATTAATTAGTAAAACGGACCAAAACAACCCGTCTAGAACTGCCATTAACAAAAGCAGTGAAGAGCACACAGCTCCAGGCCCCCCAGGGGGAGGGTCAACTTAGGAAAATAGTGGGAGTTGAGAAACCCCCAAATGTCGACAGCACTTGGTTCAGAGCTGTTTCATTCTGCTCCTGCGAAGCATAAGCCATCATATGAAGGACATCTGTCTCCCTGCTCTTCTGAATCGAGTTTGTTGCCTCTACGTTTTGTCTTTCCTCCAAAAGGCTAGGATGCGTAGCTGTCTTCACAGGAGCAAGCGGCTGCATGCATGAACCCGTTTGGTTACTACGTCCCTGAATGCTTGTAGTGGGTGTGGGTCCCCCTTGGCTATTTTTAGCTTTCATTTTTTCAGGCACCGCTTTCCCACGCGCTCCTTTTCCCAACGAGCTCCCAGGTCCTGACTTCCCCTTTGGCTTATGCCCCAAAGTCAACTTGCTGGTATTCGACAAAGTCTTATTCCCAGCCTCTTTTCCTGACACCTGCTTAGCAGCAGCCCGCTCAGGTTCCTTTTGTTTCCTCGGATAGCTACCATGCGCAGAACTGACAGCCCATGTTCCTGTCTGTTGACCCACTTCTGCCACGAGGTCAGGATCCTTCCGGTTGCCGTGGTTCTGGGGTGGCTGTATCACCGGAATCGTTTTGGGCCGTCTCCCTTTGGATGATCGTTGGACCACCATCCAGGCTCCAAAGGCTTCATTATCCACTGGCTTCGGACTCTTGTCATCGCTAGCTGCAGATTTGTTACTCAACTCACCGTCAGGTTTGTTCTCTGTAAGAGATTTTTCCAATACGTTCCCATTACACTGGTCCCTGCAATGGCCATATTGGCCACAATCAAAGCACACAAGGTGCAATCCTTCATAAGCTACTTGATAGTTCTTTTCCCCGATCTTAACCTTGGAAATCAGACTTTAACGCAGATCCACTTCAACACACAGACGTGCGAACCTTCCTTTGTCAGTACATTCTTCAACACCAGATTCGGCTTTTCTTATTGAGTTTCTATCAACCTTCAAAGGTCTCCCCAAAAGGCAAGCAATCCTCCAGAGCATAGAGGATGAGTAGAACTCCATTGGGAGACTGGGAATTCGAAGCCATACAGCAATGCGTTTGAAAGATTCATCAAACGGGTCAAAAAAAGGTCTCCACCTCTGGATAGTAACATAGTGTCCCGCTACAATCCAGGGTCCTTCATGGAGGACATGATTATAGTCCTTTTGGTCGGAACACTTAAGCAGAAGATATCCATTGTCAAGTTCGATGATCTCGTGACTGCCATGAAGACTCCACAGACTCAGCAGCCTGGCATTTAAGAACTTTGCATTGATTTTTTATCCCAGCAACTTTATAATCAACGTGGACCTCCACTTCTTGCACTCTTCCTTGTGTTCTGTCTTGGAGAATTTTAGGACAGGGCACAGGGGATCCTCCTCTTCATCTGGATGTTCATCCCCTCCATCCTCGTCCTCTTCCTCTCTTTTTTGTCGAATGATCCAATCTTCATCCTCTCTGTCTGAAACATGCCCCCCTCCATTTAGACTAAGAAGTTTATCCTTGTAAGAAATGGACTTCCTCGTCCCCTTACTAACAGCAACTTCAGGGCTTCCCTCCTCCGTAACCTTCTCATTACCTTTAGGCTTTTCCACCATAGGGTCGTCCATGGTGTTATCTTCAGGTGATGCTCCTTTAGGTTTTTTAATGCTTCTTGCTCTCAGGTCGTCTTCCTCGGGAGAAAGCTCTCCCCCGCTCCTTATCATTCTTGCTCACAAGTCAAATTTTTGTTTTTTGATGATAATTTTTAAATAATTTTTAGAAACACTTGAGTTATAACACGTAGACTGACATGTCTCAGTGTCTCATTGTCTCAAGTCTCAACCGACACAAACCCGTGGAGCTAGAAAGGCAGAGTTAAATACAGAATCACCACAATCTCACGATTTTCTTTTCTATGAAGAAAAAGTTAATAGGGTCAAATTTGTACGATCGATAAAATTGTTGGGTGGTTATTTCCTTTAATGCTGCATATACCTGATTTTAATTAAGGGTTTATCATCTATCATTTAACATGACCACAAAAAATTTCCTACACAAATAATATTTTGTGGGGCCCGCGGTAAAAAAAAAAAAACTCTGACACGCAAAACGAATCTCTATGACATAACATAATCACTTTTCCTACAACATAACTCATATAAAACCCTTTAATTAATGGGTACAGGGGCTCAATGGCTATCCAATCACCTATGATGCATACGGGACATGATACGACACGATGACACGTTAATTTTAAAAAATGTCATATTTGGACGCGTTGGGACACGTTTTGATATTAAATAAATTTTTTAATATATATAATATAATTAATATTTAATACATATAAGAGTCGATAATAAGTTATATAACCAATCAAGTATTTAAATTTCATAATATAAATACAAATAAAAATAATTTTTTGTACTTTATTAATTTTTCATGTCAAATTTCATAACATAAAAAATTATTTTATAATTTTTTTTTATATTTAGTTAATAAAACAAAATTAAGATTTAAAAAGAATTGTTAACTCGTGTCGGAGCGTTGACCGCGTATCAGAAAATGTTAACTGCGTGTCGGAACGTGTCAGAGTGTTGACCGTGTGTCCTCAAATGTTGACCGCGTGTCAGACACGGGACCGACACGCAAATTTTTCAAAAAAATTGTGTTTGTGCTTGTTAGCCAACCACTTCCAAAAAAATATTGTCCATTAATTATTGAAGACGATTCTAGAAGAATGTGGAAGATTCCCCTCACCTATATATATATATATATATATATATATATATATATATATATATATATATATATATATAGGATATGATCTATTTACAAATTATTTTTGCAAATTACACTAAATACGACCGGTCTTACTTAGTGTAGTTTGTAAACAAAAAAGATTATAAATATAACCTGCCCCTATATATATATAACCATTTGTAATAGGATTATGATGTTTTTAACTTGAGAGAATTTTAAGATTATCTCTAGAAAAAAGTTTGAAGAATGACATTTTTAAAGAAGTTTGAGAATACCTCCATTATTAGTGAAATATGAATCCTTGTAATCTTTCTTCTACATAGTGAAAGATTTTCTATACTAGTGTCTCGTGATTTGTATCATCTTCCTTAGGGAAGGTTTTTCACCTTAAAAGATTGTTGTTTTCCTCTTTGTTTCTCTTTCTCTGCATTTTTCATTTTTCTGTGTGTTGGCTAGGCTGATAACTACAGCTGACCTTCGAGTGCCGAGCTCCGAGCTCGACGAGTCGACTTGTGATTTTGCTCCCAAGCTGATTGAGGGAACCCATCCCAAAAATGGTATTAGAGCCCAAGTTCAATGGGTTCTGAAGGAGATGAGGTGGAGACAAGTAATGTTACCCTGACGGAGACATATTCAAGCTAACTGCTGATAACTTTACATACTAGAGACCGATGATGGAAGATCATTTGTACTACAAAGACTTGTATAAGTCCATTGTGTTTGTCAAGATGCCTGAAGTAAAGGACCAGAAGAAATGGAAAATCCTGAATTGAAAGACCATGGGCATGATTAGAAAGTATATCGACCAAAGCCTCTTTGAGCACGCTTTCCAGTTCACCAACGCATACGAGTTATGGACGAAGCTAGAGTCCATGATATAAAAGAAGACTCCCAGTAACAATACATACCCGGTTCGCCAACTTGTGAAGACTGAATACAAGGATGACATGAGTATGATAGAACACCTCAATACTTACAAAGGAATCGTGAATCAGCTTCCCAAATCCGAGATCAAAATTGATGACGAGATGCAGGCTCTGCTACTCCTCACTCCACTGTCAGAAAGCTGGGATACCCTGGTGGTGAATTTGAGCAACTTGGCTCCTAATGGAAAGTTGACAATGGATACAGTGATTGACAGACTCCTGAATGAGGATTCCAATAGAAGAGAGCGCAGCGTATCTAACACGTCCAAGGAAAATGTAGCTAAGAATTAAGGTATGTCCGACTTCCCGGGTTGTAGCAAGAGTCGGGGTCGTGACAAATCCAGAAGCTGGTCTAGGCCGAAATAGGAATAATTTGCTTCTATTGTGGGAAGTCTGACCACAAGAAGCCTGACTACCGGACTCCGAAGAAAAATCATAAGAGCGGCAATGTGAAGCCGGATCAAATTGAGCCTAAAAAGAAAGAAGACAAGAGCATCACTGTGGTGGCTGCCAATATTGATGTCAAGGTTTCTTCCTTGGTGAAGATAATTTTCTGATTGTAGCTTATTATGATTGTGCTGGATCATTGACTCTAATGCCTCCTTTCGTGTAATTGCACACAAAGGTTTTTTATCTTCCCATAGAAGTGGTGATTTTGGAGTTGTAAAAACGGGAAACTAAGTCACAAGCAAGATTTTTGGAGTTGGAGATGTAGCCCTGACTACGGACGTCGGATGTTGACTCGTGCTAAGAGAAGTAAGGCATGTTCAGACATGAGTTTGAACCTCGTCTCGGTAGTAAAACTCAATGATGTAGAGTTAGTGAATTACTTTGGAGGAAGATGAAAATTGGCCAAGGGAAACTTGGTGGTTTCCCGAAGCAAGAAGAAAGGCTCATTATACGTGATGCAAAGAAAAATAAATGATGGAGAATCCAACTCAGTCCGGGATGGATCTAGTATTGAGTTATGGCACAAACGTCTCGGCTATATGAGCGAGAAAGGAATTCAAATCTTGAACAAGAAAGGACTTCTGACCAGGTTGAAATGCCAAGTGCTGGAGAGTTACATACATTGTCTAGCTGAAAAGTAGCATCGGGTTTCTTTTGTGAAACAGGATCAACCAATGATACGCATGTATATTCTTGACCTAGTTCACACTAGTGTTTGCTCCATGTCTGAAAAATCACTTAGCGGAGAGCTTAATACTTTGTTTCTTTTGTTAAGGTGCCGGGTTGTTGAACCTAGCGCATCAAAGTCGGAAGGGGGAGATTTGTTAAGGTGGTTCCTTCCTTTAATGTTGCATAGACCTTATCCTCATTAATGGGGGTAGGGCTCAATGACTGCCCAACCACCTCCAATAAATACTGTCCACTAATCATTGAAGAAGATTCTGGAAAAAGGTGGAGGATTCCCCTCACCTCTATGTATACATGAAACCATTTGTAATAGAATGATGATGTTTTTAGCTTGAGAGTATTATAGATAAAAGTTTGAGAATACCACCATTATTGGTGAAGTTTGAATCCTTGCAATCTTTCGTCTACATAATGAAATATTTTATGGACTTGTGTCCCGTGGTTTTTACTCTTCTGCCTTAGGGGACGTTTTCTACATTAAAAGATTGTTAAGTTACTCTCTGTTTCTCCTTCTCTGCATTTTCATTTTTTTGCGTGTGTGCCGACCTGGTGACTATAGGCCGACGTTCGAGTGCTGAACTTCGGCCTCGACGTACTG
Source organism: Gastrolobium villosum (assembly GCA_032173675.1). Lineage (NCBI taxonomy): Eukaryota > Viridiplantae > Streptophyta > Magnoliopsida > Fabales > Fabaceae > Gastrolobium > Gastrolobium villosum. The sequence goes on from JAVKPL010014406.1 coordinate 84,960, forward strand.
ACCTGTGATTTTCCTTCCGCATTGATTAAGGGACCCCATTCCAACAAAAATGAATCTTGAACTTAGCTTATAGGATTAACTTATAATGTGAGCCCTAATAAACAAGATATTATATTTGCTGCCAAAAGCTTTTCTCTGATGTATCAATTTCCTTTTAAGTTTGGGCACTTTCCATCGCATCGTGGTTGTAACATACTTTACTTGATGTAAAGACCATCCTATTTTGCATCACCAATTTTAAATAATTAATCAGGTAAACATCATGTTGGTTATGAAAGTACTACTAAGGATTAACATATAGAAAATAAAACTCTAAATTAGCCAGTTGAATAATGAATAATAGTTTTTATACGTATTTGAACTTATTCAATTTTCATTTGTTTTTATATATCAGAGTTATCTCTATTATAGAACAAGTAGCCACTATAGATGCACATTAATTGTAGATTCACATACGCTGAGACTCATGCTGATTGCACTTACCGTGGTTAATTTTTTCAGTGTGCCATCAATTTGCACAAAGTAAGCCTGCAAAAGCATATTATTAGCACTACTTTTAACAAAATATGAGAAAACAAAGATTTTTTATTCTAGCTCTTGAATTTAGTAAAGAAAATAATGATGTAACCTCTAGCAACATTTCAAGCTCTTTCACATCATTGTCTTCACCATGAACAATTGTTGCTATACTTGCTGTACCCACAGTAGATATCTTTGATCCTATGGTGGGGGAGTTAGAAGCCTTATAAGCAGCACCTGATCCACTAATTGGTGAAGATGCACCTATCAGTAGCTTTCTTGATATATATAGATCAGTCATATCATGGTCATTATCCAATAAACGTTCAAGCTCATCTTTCACCTATAGCAATTAAAAAGATTTGGTGAAGAACAAGATTAATATATGTTGCATTAATTGAAAATTAATACCTTTGAAGAGTTTGAAATCCCACTAGGTTTATTAATAATATTCATCATCCATACTTAATTTGGGGACAATGTCTTGCAAGAAGCGTTGAAGTGACCAAAAAGTCCTCATTTTGGAGAAATAAAAAAAGATGATTTTTTTTTTTTTTTGGTGAAAAAAAAAGATGATTTGAAAGGTGAAGTACAAGGTTTTTCTATTTATTACTCACTAATCGGGTCACTAAACTCCGAAAGGTGATACATTAGGATTTAGAAAAAAATTTAACTTCTATCTAACTTCTTTCTTATATTAATAAATGTGGCATTATATATCAAAACAAATCAACAGCCTATTGTCCAATTAGTTGCAATGGAAGTGGATTTTTGGTATAACTCCAAGAAAACTTTATTAATAATGTCAAGGGTACAAATCTTGGGAGTTGCTACTTCGATTAGGCTTATCTAATCACAAACCACAAGGTCAATTACCCTAACAGCTATACCTAATATGTGACAATACTCTAGTGAGAAAAAAACTTATTTTAATCATAAATGGAGAAGGTTCGCCTAAGCATGTGCGCACGCTAATCCTTTCAAATTCCTACAAGATGTAATACCGATGTTTGATTGAAATTCCTACAAGATGTAATACCGATGTTTGATTGAAATTCCTACATTTATACATATTGAGCATGATCTTACTAAACTCATGATCTTGTAGAGTTTTTTATTTCCCATCAACAAGCTAGACAAACTCAACAATACTAAGTCCATCTTAAGAATAAACTTTTAAAGAAAAAATTAATATACTAAACAAGATCGGCAAGGAAAACCTAATTAGCAATAAAAAGAAAAGGTTTTAAAGGAAAGCTAGTTACTCATTTCTTGGTCAACAAGATATATACATTTTTTGACCTTTGCATTAAGTTTAGATCGTTCCTCTTTATAATTATGGTTTAATGCTCAACAATCAAACACTTTCAAATGATCATATGACACACTCTTTCCTATCCAAACCTTCTCTAGAGTTTTTCCATCCAAAAGATTTGATGGTAACAAATTAATTATGTCAATTGCGGTATGCACATCCTCACCCTAAAATGGCTTGGGTAGTTTGCGTAAGATAACATGCATAAGACTCTCTCCACATCTTTTACACTTATCCTCTTAGTTACATCATTTAATTGTAGCATCTTTGGAGGTTCCTTCTCTAGTCTAATACCATCTAACTTGCGATATGTCTTGAATGGACCACAATACTTGCCACCATTATCAGCTCATGGATACTTTCATTTCTCCTTGTTTCTTATTCTATCATGGCATGATACTTCTTGAATGCTGTGTGGACTCGATATTTCATGCTCATCAAAGACATACATGTTTTTTTTTTGGAGTGATCATTAATAAAGGTAACAAAGTAGTATGCACCTGAAAGTCTCGATATATGTATGGATCAAATCAAGAAAATACCTTATTCTTTTGAGTCAATATGGTTTTTGGAATGACACTCGACTTTGTTTGCCAACTAAGTAGTGAGAGTTGAGCTCAAACAATTAATCTTTCACCTTACAGAGTAATTCCTTCTAAGTGAGAACTTATAATTTTTTCTCGCTTATTTGGCCAACCTTTTTGTGCTATAGCTCCAAACTTGAGCCATGAACTTGAGTGACCATAAGCACCATTAGTCTTTCCATTGCATGCTCTACCTTATGGAATATACAAGGAATATTCTTCTTTCCTTGGGCAATGAACATGCTTCCTTGGGAATTTTCCATTTTCCTACACAAAATGACTCGCCAATCCTACTAAAATAAGGTTATGCACATATTTGGAACATATATTACTACTATCAATACTAACTTATATTTGTCTTGGTCATCAAAGTGACATCCTCAATTCTGAAAGATTGCTGGTGATGTTGTTCCCTATTTGATTGTACCAAAGTCGCCACATTGTTAGGGTAAAAAGAAGTCTTCATGTGTAGTAATGTGGAAGGATGCACCTAAGTTAATGATCCATGAACAATCACAAAAAGAAAACCAGCATTTTGCAGCGGTTTCCCTTAAACCGTCTCCGTTTCATTAAAG
>JAVKPL010014408.1:0-87116 GCA_032173675.1 Gastrolobium villosum
TATATAAGTGAGAGAAATATTCCTCAATCATAGAAGAAAAATGAGCCTAACTATTTTTGCAATTTGCCTTATTTTTGTGAGGAATTATACCACAATCGTGGAAGTTTATGAAGTGTGAATTGTGCAGAAAATGAGAGATCCTTTGAAACGAGATCTATGTACTCTATATAAAAAAAAAACAGGAAAATGACCTCTTGAATCTTGATAAATCTTCATAAGCCGACCCATGTGTATAGTTATGAAGTCCAATCCATAACAGAAAGACTTCCACTAATATATGTGTCTATTAAACTCATACGTGAAGGAAAGGATTCTTGAACACTTGTGGTACATTGAAAAGTAATGACTCTCGGTGAAAAAAAATCTTTAAACCTACTGTTTTATGTTATGTTTGGATTATGCAAAATAGATGGAATGGAATGGAACATTATATAGAATATATTTCATCGCACCCTGTCTAACACTTCTATAGATAATTAGTGCAACACTTTCATAATATATAATTATTCCTCAAGATTTTAGAAGATAGTAAAGAAAACAGTAAACAAAATCACTTTAATAGTGTTTTTCCTCAATTAAATATGGGTAAAGAATTTCTTTCGCTAAATGAAAATAAGTTATTTTTGTTGAGTCCAAAATGATATTATTTTGGGATGAAAATTAAGGTATTTTTATAATTTTAATATATTACATGATTATATTAGTCTTTATAATTATAACTTTTTAATCTTATAATTTCAAAATGATTTTATTTTGAGTTTGTTAGAAATGACTTTATCTTCGATGATCAGAAACATACTTTTCCCATTAAATATATAGGAGGTTATTTAAAGTGATTTGGGACCACCATTTTTAGGTGATCCCTTAGTGTATATAAGAGGGTAAAATAGAAAAAGTGGAAAAATAATAGGGATAAAAAAGGGAAAGAGAAAATTAATATTATGAGAGAGAGCACCAAAAGATTCAGTGATCCTGAAACATATTACATTTTTCCAATATATAGAGCTCCAAAATGTTGAACGTTGACGTCCACATCCTTGACTAGTTATATGAAGTATGAACAAATTCAAGTGAATCTGATTCACACACGTGTCTTTATAAGACCAGCATTCCGGACAAAACCTCTAGAAAAGTTCTAATAGCAAGTTAGCAATAAGTTATGCTTTATATGTAAGTCAGTCTTCTTACCAAGAAAAGTAGCTGACACCTGACAGTTAATTGTATGGGTCTGAATAACTACCGTCTCCACACTTGGAGTATTTAATTTTTCCACGAATCTGCCATCAATATAAAACCATATTTAGCTTACATGATAGAATCTTTGGAGCTTAGCAATTATTTTATTTAAATTTATTTAAACTATTCTAATCTTTATTTAACTTCTGCTTTTTACTTTTTGCATAAATAGAAATCTTGACTTAAAAAAATATCATTATAATTTTTTTCATTTTTACTTTTTAAAATATTATATCTAAATGTAAACATTACCTAAAAAGCATTTATATTTATTAAAAAATAATATAACTTATTAAAAAAGCCTTCATTCAACCATTTAAATATTATTAATTTCAATTGGCTTATGCAATATTCATATTTTAAGTCTAAAGACCTCTTACTTAAGGAGATATGTTAGGAAATAATATAAATAATTTAATACATCATTGGCCATAACTTAAGTTTTTTTTTTAGTAGAAGAAAGGGGCACAAGCCCAGAAAACAAAAAAAAAAAGAAACTAACTACTTAAGGACCCAATATCTTGAACCAGCATCCACTCAAGCCTAGCAGGCGGGGCTTGATGAATGAGCAAATCATCATCAAGGTTACAAGGGTAATGTGCTAAATAATCCACACATCATTCGCATTTCTTTTGACAGCAAGAAACTTCATCTCTCAATCCAAATTCTTCCCGCTCCTAATGCTCTTCACCAGCTGAGCATCATTCCCGGGATCTTCCCCACCCGCTATAGCCCTCATTGCCAGTGACGAGTCGCCTTCTACTATCAGATTCCTAACTCCACTTTCCCAAGCCACCTTTAATCCTGTATATATTGCCCATAGCTCCGCTTTCAGAGGAGTGCATACACCAATTCCGTAAGTAAAGCCACTCACCCAAGTCCCTTTTTCATCTCTAATGAGACCACCACAAGTTGTTATATTGGAGTTTTTCTCCACACACCATCAATGTTCATCTTCCACCAGCCATTCGAAAGAGCTGACCACACTTCCTTCACCCCAACACTGTGGGGTAGCTACTGTTATTATGATTCTCCCTCGCAATTCTAATTTCCATGATGTACTTCGAAATAATTTGGATGGGTTTATAAGGTCTAGAAAAAGTTGGGTCATGTATCTAACTATTCCTCCACAACCATAAATGCCAGATAGTTGTTATGAACACATCATCCCAATCTAACACCTGATTATGCCTCCATCCTCCCTGTATGTTCTTCCTAATCCACTCCTTCACATTTAAAGAGAAGAAGTCAGTACAAGAACTTCCTTCCAGCCATGTCTCCCATATTGATGTAGCATTTTTGCACACCCCCCCTCTCTCAGCATATGAAGAGTTTCCTCAATCTCTGTTTCACACGTATGGCAATAAGGAAGCCCACCCAATTTAGCAGTGAACTCTTTGGTGAGGATTCTTCCCTGCAAAATAATCCAGATAAAGCAACGCAATCTAAAAGGCCCTTTCCATTTCCAAATGATTTTCCATATTGGATCACTCATTAAGTTGTCAAATCCCATGATGCTGTTATAATCATTCTTCACCATTCGACTCACGCCAGAATTATTTTTTTGTATTAGCTGATCCATTCCTCTGGCTTCTGAAGGAGGGAGAAAGGATCTTATATGTTGAACCACATCCTCCTGGATAAGCTTTCTTACGAGCACTAAATTCCACTCCCCGGAAGCCTCATCCACAAGTCCTGAGCTCTTCATCAAAAGCTCATTGTTGTTTAAGGGACTAATAGTGAGTTCTCTCAAAGGCCTCTGCATAATAGTCTAGGAATCTTGCCAAAAAAGAATGCTACTTCTATCTCCAGTGTCCCACTATAATGTTTGCAAGAGTTCCTTACAGATGGCAACTATCTCTTTCCATAAGGAGGAGTCATAGCTAACAGTAGGGATGTTCATCAACCGATCCAAATCGATTCAAATCGTGGTAACCGAACCGAAAAACCGATAACCGAATAAACCGAAAATCGAAAAATCGAAAACCGAAAAAATTGTAATTTTTAATTGGATCGGATCAGTTTACGGATTGGTTGATGAAAACTGATCCAATCCAAACTGACCCAATATATTAAATCTCCTCTACCTACTTGGGTCTTTCCCCGGTCATAGCCCAAAAATTTCTAAACCCAAGACTCATTAACCCATCAACTAAACCCAAGAAAAAATCTAGTCACATCTCATAAAAAAAATTATCTTTGTAGAGCTTCATATCTCATTATCCAAAAAAAAAATTATATTATAATTTACTAATGCTTTTGTATTTCAAAAAAAAAAATACAAAGCCAATATATATAAAAGATGTTATTTGCACAATAATCATGAAATGAATTTCAGGATTTTGAAAAAACCGAAAACCAATTCAATCCAAACAAAAAAAAATTGGATTGGATCGGATTTAAAGAAAAATCCAAACCGAATGGATGATTATATGATCAAACCGAAGGGATTGGATCGGATGACTTTTGCTTCCAAAACCGATCCAATCCAGACCGCGAACACCTCTAGCTAACAACCTTAATGTCTCTCCTCATATCACATTCCTACCATACTTACCTACCAGCAACTGGACCCAAAGGTCTTCTTTGTTATTCAACATCTTCCAGACAATTTTAAAAAGAAAAGCCTTATTCTGAGCCTAAAAGTTAGTAATGCCCAGTCCTCGGATAGCATAGAGCCTCCCAAATAACCAAATGAGGCTTTCTTTTAATAGCTGTATCCCCCCATGTGAAACCTCTCTGCAATTTTTCCACCTCCTTACAAATAGATATCAGAATAGTGTCATACTGTATACAATAGGTAGGAATGGCACTTATAACTGTTTTAGCCAAGGTTGTCTTACCATCAAATAACAATAGTTGACTCTTCCAACCTGCTAGACATTGTCTAACTCTGAGAATAACACTCTCAAACTTCCTTCTCCTACCTCTTCCATGGTATAACTGTGCTCCAAGATATTTCCCAAGTGATTCAGCATGTTTGAACCCACTTGCTTGAATAATCTCTGTCTTGATGGACAAGCTAGTATTTCTCGAAAAGTAAATGATGGTTTTTCCAATACTCACTGCTCTTCCAGATATATCACAAAATTTATTCAGGCATTCTAACATTACCTTCATTTGCTCAAGGGAAGCTTCTCCAAATAACACTAGGTCATCAGCAAACATGAGGTGAGATATTAAGGGCCCATTCCTGCATGCCTTCATAGCTATCCAGTTCTTCCTTCTAGTTTCCTCTGCAATTAAATGAGATAGTTTATCCATACATAGGACAAACAAGTAAAGGAAAATTGGGTCCCATTGTCTGATCCCCCTAAAAGTAGAGAAGCTATCCAACTTGGATCCATTCCACAAAATTTTAAAGGAAGGAGAGGATATACACTCCTTAATAACATTCACCAGATTGCTTGGAATTCCTGCCTCCCCTAAAACAGCTTCCACGAACCTCCAATTTAGATGGTCAGAAACTTTAATCATATCAATCTTGATAGACATAAAAACTTTTTTTATCTCTCATCCTATTCATTGCATGTGATTTCCTGCGCAATATTACATTATCATGAATGTTCCTCCCATGAACAAAGCTAGCATGGAAATGGGACACCAACTTATTCATCACAGGCTTCAATCTGTTCACTATAATCTTAGTGACTGCCTTGTATAGCGCGTTACACAAAGAAATGGGCCTAAACTGACCAATATTCTCTGGGTTATCAATCTTAGGAATGAGCACAAGAAAAGTTTCATTAATGTACCTTATCAATTTCAAGTTCTCAAAGATTCTCTACACATCTTCACTTACTTTCTCTGCTAGTAACTCCCAATTCCTCTGATAAGACTCCGCAGGGAACCCATCTGGACCTGGAGCTTTGTGAGTACCAAGTTTAAAGAAGGCATTCTTAATTTCCACCTTGGCAATGGGACTCCTTAGCTTTCTAATGTCAGCTTCCTCCAGACTCGGCCATCCAGCAGGGGAAGGTTCCCACTGACGTTGAATAATAGTCTCCCTGAATAATTTCTTATAAAACTCTAAGACTAGCTCCTTCAGACCTGCTTCATGTCTCACCCACACCTCATTCTCATTCCTTAAGGCCTCCATTTTATTCTTCCTCCTTTTCGAGATGGAAATAGTGTGGTAATACCTGGTATTCTAGTTTCCATCCTTAATACCACCACGGCCTGAACTAAAGTCAGAGCCTTGACTAGAATAATTCATTTCGAATAAAAGATTTGCCAGGAAATGAAAGGGGCCCTTTAAAGATTAACGAAAGGAGATCCCCAGAAAAGGAAGGAAACTTCAGAATCACCCACACAATCAATCAAGAGGAATGAACACATAAGGAAATGTGAAAATATAAAACTAAAGCTACAAAACTCCCAAGCATCAAACTCTCAGAAGTATAAAATAGAGAAACAAAAGAGAATGGTATTTGGGAGGTACCTGTAGGTATGAAAGCAAAGGAGATTGCACAAGAACTCGATGCTTAGCAAGGGAGGAAATGCAGGAGCAGCTTCAGAATCCCAGACTATTCGAGGAACTTGATGCTGAGAAGGGAGCAAAATGAAAAACGAATTCTGAGATGAAAATATATTATGACATGCCAATGTGGAGTAGAAAGGTCAAGGGCAAACTTGTAAATTAATAAAGCACATATTAAATGAGTGCAATCATGATCTGCATAAAATAAGGATGACACGCGTACAACGATGCACAAACCACCAATGGTTAAACGACACGTGGGTCTGCGCAAACATCAAGCCTATCGCGGATATGAGGGTCATTTTGACACGATGGAAGTCAAACCCGGCCTTATCCCTGACACATGCATTGGCACTAAAATCGAAACGACCAAGAACAAGAAACTTGTTTAAATCCCACACCTTCTCATATGTCAGATGCACACCTCACTTAACGCGGCAGGCGTATGATCATTCCCGCATTGAGACAAATTATCTCGATTACGTCGAGATTGAATTAATTCATCTACACCCTAGCAGTCCTAGTACTCAAACGGCTGGGCTGTGGATAACTGTTATGAACTGGATCAATATCTCAACCACTTATTCAATAGAAGATGACGATCTATCACAATCTTATCATATCAATACAATCCATAGAGAATCAGGGAATATGATCCTTATCTCCAACAAACAAGGCAGTTATTATATCAATCAAAGAGGTACCTAATGCCAAAATCCGCAAAGGTTTATAGGAGGCTAAAGACTCCAGTATACACATTTTTTTACATGTTTACTATTACTGTCAATACTGTGTACACACCCACACACCCATATCTCGGCTACACACCTATTGTTTATGCTCGGTGATTGAAACATTGGCTTTATGCCAATAAGTTATCTCTCTAATAGATACATACGAGCCCATATCATATACCGAACAAGTCCAATCATTAACATCAGTTATTATTATTTTTTAAAAAAGTGTAATAAGCTTTCCCTCAGCCATCAATATAATCGTTTCCTTTCTTATTGTAATTTTGTTTTTAAATACTTTTATAAGAACCAATATCTGAATCGCCAAAAAGAAAAATATTATCGATTGTTTTTTTAAGCCTTATTTTTTTACTTTAGTTTAAAAATTGCTTTTAAACTAAATAAAACCGTGTCAAACAGATTCTACTTCGATGTAAATTCATTAAAAAATAATTTTAATGTATTAAGTCTAATTACACAAATAAGCCGGACTCGTTTGTTCTTCTAAAAACAAAACTATCAAAAACAAAAATGATTTTTTTTATCCGCATTCCTTTTAAAAAAAAAAAATTAGGGTATGTTTGATTGTGTTTTGTTTTTTTTGTTCTTAAAACTGTCTTATATAATAATTATGAAAACAGTTGTTTTTTGTGTTTTATATAGTTTTGAAAATTAAAAACAAAACAGAAAACAAAAAATCAGATATATCTAAATTTGATTCTAAAAAAGAAAAATATTCTCGATTGTTTTTTTTAAGCCTTATTTTTTTAAACTAAATAAAACTGTGCCAAACAGATTCTACTTAGATTTAAATTCATTAAAAAATAATATTAATGTATTGAGTCTAATTACACAAATACGCCGGACTCGTTTGTTCTTCTAAAAACAAAACTATCAAAAACAAAAATGATTTTTTTTATCTGCATTCTTTTTTTTTTCTTTTTAGTTTTCAGTTTTTTACTTGTGGTTTGGGAGAGAAAGTCAACACGCTCTCGTCTATCTCATTGACTTTGGAAGTGCTTCGGCCTTCGGCGCACGTTGTCGCCGACGCCTTTCCGGCATCATTCGTGGTAAATTGTCTGTTCTCAAATGTCAAACTTTTCGGCTATTTAATGCAATTTCTTCAGTGTCATTGTCATCATCACTACTTTACTTTTAAGCGAAGGAAATTCAGTTTTTCCTCTATTTTTGTCATTGTAACTTGTAAGGAAGACCATAAATAAAATTAACGAAATAAATGGTATGAATGAATTATATAAAATTTTCTGAAAATAGAAATAGATGAAATTCTCGTTACATAATATCTAATATGAACGCTCAATTTAACATTAAACATGTGAAAAATAATATAAAATGAGTAATATTGAAAGTGCACTTGCCACTAAGAATGCCTGTAGCAGGTAAGGTGTGTCTTATTGATATAACCGATTTCAATTTTTCCCGTACAAGTACACACTTGAGTTGGATGAATAGAATCATTTAAAAAAAAAGAAGATGTTGTTATTATAATATTATTTTTAATATTTAATTGTTATTAAAGTTACGTATTAATTTAAATTCCGTGGACAAAATTTATCGAGCATGAGAAAGTTATATAAAAGATAGGGTAAAAAACCCTGAATGATTTAATTTTGATTCATTTGTTTAGACAAAATTTTACTCATTAATTTAGTTTAGAGTAATATATATCTTCTATGTTTTATTTTACCATTTTTTCACAACAAAAAAACTTATTGTCACTTGATTTAAGTTTATTTGTAATTCTTTTACTAATATAATGACGCATGATTAGAAAGTTATATAAAGTACTTTATAGTAAAAAAATGGATCAAAGTGAAACTTGTTAATCATTTTATTTATTTTTGAATCAATCCAATACGAAAAGTATTCATGTAATTCTTGCCTGAAAGAGTCCATCATGTGTGTGAGAACTACTAGAGTATAATAAAAAGAATATATAAAATAAAAAGAATATATAAAATAAAAAGTGCATAAGAATCACTTAGGAAAAAGAAACAAACATAATGAGAAAAGCAACACTGTATTTGAAGTGGCCCAACATGAGTCATCGAGACCAAGTAAAAGCAGGATCAAGTCTAAAGGGAAAGCCCAAATACTTTTGGCAGATTACTACACTAAGCAGGGTTTGAGTCATTGATATTGCAAGTTCACTTTAGTGTCATAATCTGCTTCTATTGCGATCAACTACTGTATCTGAACACATTATATCATATTTGGTGTCTCACTTGAGAATTTATTTTGAAACTAAAATGATGAAAAACAATTGTTTTTGGTTAAAATATATTTTGGGCACAGTTTAATTTAGTCATCTTTAATAACATATGCTATATTTACACAAGAAATAAAATAAAAGTACCGTATCATTCATAATTTCTTGTCTTAATTTTTTATTATCTAATATTGTATACTAAATTAACATTTTTATTTACAAGAAATCTTAAAAATATTTAATTTTTCAAAAATTACTTCTCTTATTATTATCAAAAAAAAAAAAAATCTCTTAACAGCAATTTTAACTAATTATTCGAATGCACGTGTAACAATTGCACGATGCGTTTTTTTTTTTTTTTTTTTTTGATGTTTTCTTTCACGAGAGGTTTAAGGCGTAGTCGAGAAAATATAAATTAAAATTGAGGCAAACTGATTTTAATATAATTTGAACCCGAAATTAAATAGTCTCCAAAAAAATTTAGTGCATTTTAGTCGAGACTTTTGAATAAAAGATGGAAAAGTATTTTCTCATGTTGGATGACAATTCAATCCTCCGTGTTGTGACCCTTCAATTTGTGTGCAAAAATTTTCTTTTATATTTTATTTTTTAATAAATATGGGGTTAGGGGTGTGCAAAATAACCAAAAAATTGGGTCGAACCATGAACCGAACCGAACCGCTCCATAAAATTACCGGTTTTAAAAAAATAGTTCGTGAACCGAACCGGTTTTTTAAGAAACGGTCCATGAACTGAACCGGTTTAAGAACTGAACCGGTTTTTAGAACCGAACCGGTTCCGAACCGAACCATTTTCAAATCAAACCAAATTAATTTTTATAACTTTAATTTTTAATTTTTTAATTTTTTTCTTTTCAAGAGAGGGTCAACCCGAACTGATTCCGAACCACTTCCGAATTGGTTCCGAACCGACCAGTTTTGGACCGAACTGAACCACTTTTGAACCGAACCATTTAAACCAATTCGGTTCAGTTTTTCAAAAAATCTGGTTCGATTTGAACCATTCACATTCCTATACGGGGTCCACCACTAGTTGAATCACAACATCAGAATTTAATTCTCAATCAGAGAATCAAACCCCATAAAAGAAATCTCATTTTGGTTGTGGCTCCTGTGTAGTTAAACATGTCTATGAAAGTTGTCAGAATATTTCCAAACTTGAAAACCCTCATGCACAGAGAAAGAACATCACATATTTACAAACTATACCTTTATGTTTTTCTTTTTTCTTTCTCTTACATTTTTCACATGACATCAACGGTTGATATTACTGGATATTGATTTTGTGTAAAGTCAGTGTGCTATAACGTAAAAGAATCATTGTCCAGTATGACAAATCCATTGTCTCCGTAGCCTACAACAATATGGGTGTTTTGGGCAACACAGGTAGCTGACCCAATAACACGGGCCCAATATTATTGTACTAAGTTTGGAATATTTCAGAAGGCACCGCATAAGCCATAGAGACTCACGATATGGGAATCCTCCTTTTAGGACAAGCTACAGTGGCACAGCTATGTCCCTCACTTTTCTCACTTTCTCTCTCCCATGCCTAGGGAGTCCAACCTATCTATAAATACCATCATTCTCCATCGAAAGGATATAGCTTTCATCATTTCATTCGTACAAATGTTACTCTGTTGATATAAAAAGCCACCGTGGCCATTTACACACTCCCCACTTTGAGTCATAACACTTTGGGAATCTCTAATAGAGCCTTGGTCATTATCATTGCTCCTAACAGTATTTCTATATCAATATATTTCACCCGTAGGGATATATCAGTGACTCTAATACACAAACAGTTCAATGGGATTCCAAAGTGAATTTTTGTAGATTCCTGATCGCAAACTAATTTAGTAGTGGCAAGGACTTGAATGAATTAAAACCTTCATGTGGTTTGCAGTGCATGATTGGGTACTGACAAAGACAAGAACAACGAGTTGGGGAGGTAACTCACCTATGTGCCATTATTGTCCAGGGATACCGGAGATAGCTATGTATGTCCTAAGGGATTGTCCACTAGCTAAGAGTATTTGGAATGCATGGATTCACCCACAAGTAAGGGGTAACTTCTTTCAAATTGAAAGAGATTAGTGGTTTAGTCTCAACATAAGGATGCAATGGGGTATGACCGAGGACCAAGACTGGCATCAATTATTCTGCATCATTTGTTGGCACCTTTGGAAATGGAAGGATTTAGCCAATGAAGTCACAAGGGACTTTATCCTTTCTATTAAAGAGGCTCAAATGAATTATAGGTTGGCTATTTTGCAGGCCCCTTCACCAAGAGACACCCATAATTAATGGATTCCTTCACAAAGGACCTATTTATAGGCCAAAATACAAAAGTTTAAAGACTCCAAACAGCACAACTCTTCATAACTAAAAGACACAGCTCTTCATAACTAAAAGACACAACTCTTCATAACTAAAAGACAGAACTCTTCACCAAACTCTAAGTATAATAATTGTCCACTAATAAATTTTTAAGGACATGACTCTTCACCAGAAAACACTTCACATTTCTATTCCCTATTTTCTATTTTTATCTCATTAAAATTTAACCCAATAGTTGTGGCATTGTTCGTGACTCACAATGTCAGATTATAAGAGGCTTTTCGTAAAACCTGGGCACTTGTTCTCCGTTGAATGCAGAATTGTGGGGAGCATTAGCAGGTTTGGAAGTGGCTTGGGATTTAGGAGTACAAAACATCATTTTGGAAGGAGATACAACCAATGCCATCTCAATTCTTAACTCAAATGATGAGAATGCAATAAGCTCCCAACTGATTAACAGAGTCCGCCTTTGGAAATAGAGGAGTTGGAACGTCCATTTTCAACACGTCAACCATAGTGCAAATTGAGGGCCTATTCATTTGGCTCAAGAGGAGTTAAGAATGGGAATATGCAATTGTTTATTCACCTTCCACAACCCCTACTGCTGATCCTGCATTTTGATATGAATGAACCTAACTTAGTTAGGCTCTTATCTAGTACTTTGTTTTTATTTGTTGGGCTTATGCCTCCAAATCCACCCAAAAAAATAAATCATTATCCTACTATAAATAAATAAATAATGTGGGCAGCATTTCTTTTATAAAAAAATTAGTATTATTTTTTTTTTATTTTTTTTGGTAATATTATTTATTTATTTTTATTTCATCACTTGTTGATCGATTACTTATTTATTCATTTTTTTGTTACATGAATTGCTTATTGATCGATTAATTATTAATTTGGTTTGAGTTCTATCGGATTAATATTGGGAGAGACTCTTTTAACAATATTTTTTATTTTCAGGCTGGAATTTTAAACCTCTTGCAATGAAAAATAAACTTATTAGCACTTTAACCAATAATTATAGATAATATATGTATTATCTTATACTAAAGGTAACACAAATATTTGGATTATTAATTAAACACTTAAACTTCAATAAAAGCTTTTAAACAATTATTACGATAGGGGTTTTTTCTTCAACAAGATCTCTAGAAAATTCATAATGAACTTTATGTGCAACAATTTGTGCATAATATTGAGCATATTATGGACCTACAATAAAACAACTCTAATAATAACTATAAACCTTTTTATAGTGTTCTTTGTATGGTTATTCCCAATTTGCTACGAGTTTTGTGCATTTTTATTGATAATGTCAGCTCTTTGGAGGACCAAGTTGCCTATTTTAAATTTGCGCAAGATCACTTTTTGGTTACATCAACGTGCTTTTTGTAACAGCCCGTGTTAACCCGGATTGTTAACACACTATCGTATTAAGCCATGCTTAATTAAAATGCGGAATAACTTTTTTTCTTTAATTCAATTATGACGTCATTAACTTAACCAACTTGATTACTTAATCATTTTCATAAAAATACTGCCTGTATGTAAATTGCAAGACAACTAACTGAATACCTCGTACATAAATATAAGTGAGTATCTAAAGCCACAGGTCTACACAAGTAGCCTGGGTCAAAATCCTGATACTTTAATTACAACATTAAACCAAAAGACAATAGTCAAACCATGTGGCATGGACAAACCCCATGCTCACCAAATAAGGCAACAATGCCCAAAACAGTCATAACAAAAACTCAGCAGAAAACATAAACAACAGTAGGAAAACATAATAGCAGTCAGCATATCATCAATCAGCTCAACTCTGGCCTCCCGCCACCTGAGCCCTCAACATTACCTGATCCTGAAATAAGCGTCCCCAAACGTGGGGTGAGATCTCTAACAAGAAATCTCAGTAAGACAAGGGGTCCTCAAGGAGTCTCCACCCCAAGCTCACTTACATGTGTAATATAAGTTCCAAAAACAATATTACAGTATAAGTTCTAAAATCATGCGATGCAGCAATTAATCATGTCATGTGTGCTTTCAAATCTACTGGCCAGAGAAATGTAGGAATACGTCTATGCCTACATGAGTACATGGATACTACCTGCACCTCACCCACATGCTTCTCCATCTTGTATGTACTACATACTCAGGATTGCCGTCTAGGTGGACACCACATGCATATCATAATGCTCATTACATATAAACAGCTCAACAGCATTTCCAAAATAATCAAAGCATGTAACACAGCATGCATAAACCCATCCCCATGGGACATGGTGGAACATCAAAATGGCTAAACCGAGGACACGAAAGCTTACCTTGCAAGCTAGCTATCCAAGCCAAGAGTCCAACCACTCACTAGTCCACAAACAGCAGTATCACAATCTGACATGGACCGTTATCAAGTCAATATAAATGCATCACAAGCATACAACTTAAAGACTACGCCTTTCCTTTACGTTTTACGTCTTAAGGCTTCCAACAAAGCCATAAGCCCTTAATCATGTGATTCTGACTTAGTCCATTTATTATAGAAGTTCAACTTCCTTAAACTAGGGTCCACACACACCCCATAGCTTACTGTTCATACAGTAAGGCTACTGTCTGCGCAGAACCCAGGATATCCGGATATCTTGAAGAACATATCCGGATATGCCATATCCGGATATCACACTGGACATATCCGGATATGTCATATCCGGATACCCAGATCCCATATCCGGATATCAATATCCGGATACCATATCCGGATACTGATATCCGGATATCTGTTCGACAAATATCCGGATATCTCACGACAGAATGCAGTTTCTGCATTTCGTGAATATCCATCCCAAAGATCCAACTTTTAACATATTTACACGTTAAAGCATGCATCTTTAAGCATATACAAGTTCATTTAGGTGTTGGTTACTTCATTTTAATCTTTTACATGCCAAGACACCACCTTTAAGCAAGATAAACTCATGATCATGGTGAGATAACTTACCCCAAGGTTTAAGGCAGAAATGGACAGAGGTATGAAGCTCTTGGAGCTCTCCACAAGCTCCTCAACTCAGGCCACACCAAGGTGTACGAAAATGGTGTAAAGCTTGCCCCTTTCAACACAAAGGAAGCTCCTTGAAGCTTCACAACTCAAGAACAAGAAGGCTCTCCTTCCAACTCTCAAACTCAGAACCACAAACCTCTCAACCAGCAACTCAACACTCAGGAAATACCACTTCTCACACTCCCAAAGCCACTCACAAGTGTTTACAAGAAGGAGAGTGTGAAGGGAATGGCTTCAACCTCAAGAAAGAAGAAGAGAAGCCATGAACAGTGTTTTCCCTCACAAGGCAGCAGCCACTCTACGTAGGAAAGTTTAGAATGTCTAGGGTTTTGTGCCAAGAGGGTCTATTTATAAGCACAAGGCCACACACGCGCAGTATAAGCCTTAATCGCAAAGTAAAAGATCTTGATCCCAAACTTCGGATTCTAGACCTACGCATTTTTCTAAGATTTGTCATATTTTTATTTTATTTTTCGGAGCACCTTTCCGGTACGCGCTTTTCCATAGCCAGTATCAGTTCTGGCATCAGATTACGTCATTTCGACTTGAAACTTGTTTTACAAGTCCTACATAATATTCTAGTAATTATCATGCATTCGTTATAATTTTCCGGGATACTTTTCCGGTACGCATTTATACCGAGTAGCAGAACCGGTATCTGCGCTTTTCTTCCGAAAAAGCGACTTTCAGCATTTTTACTCACTCAATATAATTATCTAAGCCCATTAATAATTATTAGGGTCAATTATGGAATTATTTCCTAATTATCATAATTAATTCGCTAATTACCTTAATTAGCGGTGCGGGTTCTTACATTCACCCCACCTTTTTAAGGATTTTGTCCTCAAAATCAGAAACATACATGTCTCGAAAGTCGGGATACTGTCGGAGAAGCTCATCCTCTCGCTCCCAGGTACACTCCTCAGGAGTTCTTCCTGACCATTGCACTTTGACCATCGGAATGATCTTGCTCCTAAGCTGTTTCTCGCCTCGATCGAGAATCTTGAGTGGTCCGACGGGAGTCTTTAGGTTCTCCCGAACCTCCACGTCATCCGGCTGCACCACGTGCGAAGGGTCTGCTATGTACTTTCGAAGTTGAGACACGTGAAACACGTTATGGATATTGGCTAGGTTCGGAGGTAAGGCGAGTCGATAGGCAACTGGTCCTACTCTACCAAGGATCTGGTAGGGCCCTATGAATCGCGGGCTCAACTTCCTCACGCCGAGTGCCCGTCCAACACCGGTGACAGGTGAAAGTTTCACAAACACGTGCTCACCCTCACTGAACTCCAGTGGACGATGCTTGACATCGTAGTAGCTTTTCTGACGATTCTGCGCCTGCTTCAACTTTTCCCTGATCATCTGGATCTGTAGGGTAGTATCTTGGACAAAGTCCAAGCCGAAAAGCTCTTTATCTCCAACCTCAGACCAGCAGGTAGGAGTCCGACACCTCCTACCGTACAGCGCCTCGTAGGGTGCCATGCCCAAACTAGCATGAAAACTGTTGTTGTACGAGAATTCAACCAACGGAAGGTACCTATCCCATGCAGAACCCTGCTCCAACGTGCAAGCTCTCAACATGTCCTCCAATGTCTGGATGGTCCGCTCAGTCTGTCCGTCAGTCTGAGGGTGATAGGCGGTACTCAATCTCAACTGCGTACCAAAAGCCTCCTGCAGCGCCTCCCAGAACCGAGATGTGAACTTCGGGTCCCTATCACTGATGATACTCTCGGGCACCCCGTGAAGCCTCACAATCTCGCGGACATATAGTTTGGCCAACTGCTCTGTAGTGAAGCTCACCTTCACTGGAAGAAAATGGGCAGACTTGGTCAATCTGTCCACAATGACCCAGATAGAGTCACAACCAGCCTGAGTTTTAGGCAATCCCACCACGAAGTCCATGGAAATACTTTCCCACTTCCACTGTGGAATCTCCAGAGGTTGAAGTTTACCAGACGGTTTCTGGTGCTCAATCTTTACTTTCTGGCAAATCAGACACTTGGACACGTAGACCGCTATGTCCTTCTTCATGCCCGGCCACCAAAAATTTCTCTTTAAGTCCTGGTACATTTTTGTGGCACCAGGGTGAATAGTAAACCGTCCCTTATGAGCCTCTGTCATCACCTCTTCGGTCAATGGCCCTCGAGGAATCACAATCCTCTTCTGAAACAGCAGCAAACCATCATCGTTCCAAGACACACCGTCCTGGTTCTTCACGTAATCAAGGCACTCTCTTTGCACTTGCGCCTCTTTGATCTTTTCCATCAGCTCATTAATCACTTCTGCTGTCTCTAACTCAAGCAGTGCACCCCCAAACAAGGAGTTCACTCTCAAGTCTCTGAACTTCTCGATCACCTCGTAGTCGTTCATCATTAAACTGGATAAGCTCGCGGATTTCCGACTCAAAGCATCGGCTACCACATTGGCCTTGCCAGGATGATACCTCAACTCAAAGTCGTAGTCCTTCAAGAACTCCACCCATCTACGCTGTCTCATGTTCAACTCCTTCTGGTCAAACAGATACTTCAGGCTCTTGTGATCACTGAATACAGCGAACTTCATGCCAAACAGGTAATGCCTCCAAATCTTGAAAGCAAAAACAATGGCTGCCAACTCCAAGTCATGAGTCGGGTAGTTCTCCTCATGAGGTTTCAGCTGTCTTGAAGCGTAAGCAACCGCTTTTCCTTTCTGCATCAGCACACAGCCAAGTCCTTTACCAGAGGCATCGCAGTATAACTCAAATTGTTCCGCAGGATCAGGAAGGACTAACACAGGAGCAGTAGTCAGTCTCTCCTTTAACTTCTGGAAACACTCCTCACACTCATGTGTCCACACGAATGGAGTCTCCTTCCGGGTAAGGCGAGTCATCGGTAGCACCATCTTGGAGAATCCTTCTATGAACCTCCGATAGTAACCTGCCAAACCCAGGAAGTTTCTTACTTCTGTAACCGTCTTGGGCCTCTCCCAATCCATCACGGCCTCAATCTTGTTAGGATCAACAACAACTCCATTAGCAGAAATTACATGACCCAGAAATTTAACCGCCTTGAGCCAGAACTCACATTTCGACGGCTTAGCATAAAGCTTTTTCTCTTTTAGCACTTGCAACACAATCTTCAAGTGCTCGGTATGCTCCTCCTCCGTCTTGGAGTAGATCAAGATGTCGTCAATGAAGACGATCACAAATTGATCCAGGTACGGCTGGAAAATCCTGTTCATGTAGTCCATAAACACTACGGGTGCATTGGTGAGTCCAAACGGGATCACCAAGTACTCGTAGTGTCCGTACCTCGAGCGAAACGCTGTCTTTGGGACATCCTCCGGCTTTACCCGTATCTGATGATAACCGGACCGGAGATCAATCTTGGAATACACACAAGCACCCCTGAGCTGATCCAGCAAATCATCAATGCGTGGAAGAGGATACTTGTTCTTGATTGTCACCTTGTTCAACTGTCTGTAGTCGGTGCACAACCGCATGGTCCCATCTTTCTTTTTCACAAATATGACCGGTGCTCCCCAGGGAGACACACTCGGCCGAATAAAATCTTTTGCTGAAAGCTCCTCGATATGCTTCTTCAGCTCCGCCAACTCTGGTGGCGACATCTGGTATGGAGCCAACGATATAGGCCCCACACCAGGCAATAAGTCGATGGAGAACTCTATCTCCCTCTATGGAGGAAACTCAGGAATCTCCTCAGGAAACACCTCGAGGAATTCCCTCACCACAGGAATGCCAGTGAGATCCTCCTGTGTCCCACTCACCAAACCTCCCAACATGACATAGCCAAATGCCCCTGCTCTCAAGGCCCTCCTCGCCTGCAGGACTGAAATGAACGGTGAGGAACTGGCTGTGGACCCACCCGGAGACATCACCACTTTCTTGGCACAACAGTCAATCATTGCACAGTTTCTGGACAACCAATCCATGCCCAAAATAATTTGAAGGTTGGCCATCAGCAATCCTATCAGATCTACCAAGAAGTCACGGCCATCCCACTGAAACGCTACATCGCGATGAACAGTGGAGGTCAAACATTTTTCTCCGGTGGCGGTGGTAACCCGCATCGGTGGAGAAAGCACATCACTGGGCAACTCAAGCCCCACAGCAATAGGGGTAGCAACAAAAGAGTGCGTTGCCCCGGAATCAAACAAAACATCAATAGTTGATCCACCAATGGTAACAGTACCTCTGACCAGGTTCGGAGCTCTGTCCGACTGCTGACGATCGAGAGTGTAGACTCGTCCGGTGGTAGGTGGCACGACTGGTGCCCCAGTAGGAACCATCTGCAATGGCACAGCCTGCACTGCAGCAACTCTCGCCGTCGGGCAATCTCTGGAGTAGTGGCCCTCCTTGCCACACTGGAAGCATATCAACTGACCGGTAGAGCACGGCCCAAAATGTGACTTCCCGCATCCAGAACATCTGGGAGCAGGAGGTCTAGCTGTGTTTCCCGAAGTGGCAGTCTTTCTGAACTGATTTGGCGCTTGCTTAGCCGCCAATGGTTTGCCTTGGTCTTTGTTGGCAAAATTCTTGTTCTTCCAGGGAGTAGAACCACCAGCGCTCTGCGGCACCTCAACGTTGGCCCTCTTGGCCTGACTCGCCCGGCAGTAGTCCTCGATGTCGCGGCACTGCTGCACCAACGCTCCGAAGTCTCTCGAAGCAGAACCAGCGAGATGTCCAGCAATATCCTCATTAAGTCCCCTCTGGAACTTGGCCGCCAGAAAAACGGGAGTCGGTCTCGCCATGCGGAAATGAGAGAACTTGACCAGCTCATTGAACTTGGCCAGGTACTCGTCGACAGACAACGAACCCTGCACCAATCGGTCAAACTCTCCCTGCTTCCTCTCCTGAGAGTCGTAAGGAAAATACTGGCCCAAGAAGCTCTCCTCAAAGAATGGCCACGTCATCACATGGCCCTGCATCTCGTAGACCTGAGATAGGTTGGTCCACCACTCATGGGCCTCGCCCTCCAGCATGTACGTGGCGAACAACAGCTTCTGCGGATCCGTGCACTGCATGATCCGGAAAATCTTGTCCAGCGCCTGTAGCCATCTGGCAGCAGCAATGGGATCATACGATCCGTCGAAGGTAGGTGGCTTATGCTTGCGGAAAGCATTCAGCCGGCGATCGATCTCGTCACGATCCTCAGCAAGTACGGGGATAGTCTGCATAGCCCCCGTCAAGTGACTACCCTCACCCATCTGGCTCTGGGTGTCCTCCTGTTGACTAGGCGGAGGTGGAGGCGGTGGCGGCGGTGGAGGTGGTGGAGGACCCTAGCCAGCAGCAGGACCAGCCCTCAACTCCTCCAACATGACCCTCATCATCGTCATGTTGGCCATCCGGTTCTCCTCCAGAACCTCTGCCGTGGTTTGCCGGTTCGCATCTCGAATAGCGTCCAGCATCGCCCGGTTCGCCAGCCTCGTGGCTTCCTGGTCGGCTAGTCGGGCCGCCTGCATCTCAGCTAATGCAGCCAGGATAGGATCCGATTGATCCTCGCTCGTACTAGTGTTCCTCCTTGGTGGCACCATGACTCTGCACAAGTTACACAAAGAATGAGTTGATCAGGCCCACGCCATGTGGTCACATATGCATTATCATGACACACACCAGTCAGAGTGAACACAAAGTAGACACGCAATGACACATCCTAAGTTATTGCAATACATACAGGCTTTTCCCTATAAAGTGCTCTGATACCATAAAATGTAACAGCCCGTGTTAACCCGGATTGTTAACACACTATCGTATTAAGCCACACTTAATTAAAATGCGGAATAACTTTTTTTCTTTAATTCAATTATGACGTCATTAACTTAACCAACTTGATTACTTAATCATTTTCATAAAAATACTGCCTGTATGTAAATTGCAAGACAACTAACTGAATACCTCGTACATAAATATAAGTGAGTATCTAAAGCCACAGGTCTACACAAGTAGCCTGGGTCAAAATCCTGATACTTTAATTACAACATTAAACCAAAAGACAATAGTCAAACCATGTGGCATGGACAAACCCCATGCTCACCAAATAAGGCAACAATGCCCAAAACAGTCATAACAAAAACTCAGCAGAAAACATAAACAACAGTAGGAAAACATAATAGCAGTCAGCATATCATCAATCAGCTCAACTCTGGCCTCCCGCCACCTGAGCCCTCAACATTACCTGATCCTGAAATAAGCGTCCCCAAACGTGGGGTGAGATCTCTAACAAGAAATCTCAGTAAGACAAGGGGTCCTCAAGGAGTCTCCACCCCAAGCTCACTTACATGTGTAATATAAGTTCCAAAAACAATATTACAGTATAAGTTCTAAAATCATGCGATGCAGCAATTAATCATGTCATGTGTGCTTTCAAATCTACTGGCCAGAGAAATGTAGGAATACGTCTATGCCTACATGAGTACATGGATACTACCTGCACCTCACCCACATGCTTCTCCATCTTGTATGTACTACATACTCAGGATTGCCGTCTAGGTGGACACCACATGCATATCATAATGCTCATTACATATAAACAGCTCAACAGCATTTCCAAAATAATCAAAGCATGTAACATAGCATGCATAAACCCATCCCCATGGGACATGGTGGAACATCAAAATGGCTAAACCGAGGACACGAAAGCTTACCTTGCAAGCTAGCTATCCAAGCCAAGAGTCCAACCACTCACTAGTCCACAAACAGCAGTATCACAATCTGATATGGACCGTTATCAAGTCAATATAAATGCATCACAAGCATACAACTTAAAGACTACGCCTTTCCTTTACGTTTTACGTCTTAGGCTTCCAACAAAGCAATAAGCCCTTAATCATGTGATTCTGACTTAGTCCATTTATTATAGAAGTTCAACTTCCTTAAACTAGGGTCCACACACACCCCATAGCTTACTGTTCATACAGTAAGGCTACTGTCTGCGCAGAACCCAGGATATCCGGATATCTTGAAGAACATATCCGGATATGCCATATCCGGATATCACACTGGACATATCCGGATATGTCATATCCGGATACCCAGATCCCATATCCGGATATCAATATCCGGATACTGATATCCGGATATCTGTTCGACAAATATCCGGATATCTCACGACAGAATGCAGTTTCTGCATTTCGTGAATATCCATCCCAAAGATCCAACTTTTAACACATTTACACGTTAAAGCATGCATCTTTAAGCATATACAAGTTCATTTAGGTGTTGGTTACTTCATTTTAATCTTTTACATGCCAAGACACCACCTTTAAGCAAGATAAACTCATGATCATGGTGAGATAACTTACCCCAAGGTTTAAGGCAGAAATGGACAGAGGTATGAAGCTCTTGGAGCTCTCCACAAGCTCCTCAACTCAGGCCACACCAAGGTGTACGAAAATGGTGTAAAGCTTGCCCCTTTCAACACAAAGGAAGCTCCTTGAAGCTTCACAACTCAAGAACAAGAAGGCTCTCCTTCCAACTCTCAAACTCAGAACCACAAACCTCTCAACCAGCAACTCAACACTCAGGAAATACCACTTCTCACACTCCCAAAGCCACTCACAAGTGTTTACAAGAAGGAGAGTGTGAAGGGAATGGCTTCAACCTCAAGAAAGAAGAAGAGAAGCCATGAACAGTGTTTTCCCTCACAAGGCAGCAGCCACTCTACGTAGGAAAGTTTAGAATGTCTAGGGTTTTGTGCCAAGAGGGTCTATTTATAAGCACAAGGCCACACACGCGCAGTATAAGCCTTAATCGCAAAGTAAAAGATCTTAATCCCAAACTTCGGATTCTAGACCTACGCATTTTTCTAAGATTTTTCATATTTTTATTTTATTTTTCGGAGCACCTTTCCGGTACGCGCTTTTCCATAGCCAGTATCAGTTCTGGCATCAGATTACGTCATTTCGACTTGAAACTTGTTTTACAAGTCCTACATAATATTCTAGTAATTATCATGCATTCGTTATAATTTTCCGGGATACTTTTCCGGTACGCATTTATACCGAGTAGCAGAACCGATATCTGCGCTTTTCTTCCGAAAAAGCGACTTTCAGCATTTTTACTCACTCAATATAATTATCTAAGCCCATTAATAATTATTAGGGTCAATTATGGAATTATTTCCTAATTATCATAATTAATTCGCTAATTACCTTAATTAGCGGTGCGGGTTCTTACACTTTTGACATCTGATACAATGTCACACGTATTTCTTTGCATCCTCTTCAGTTGTAGGCCAAAAATATCTCGCCCACGGGAGTTTGCGATATAAGAATTTCCCTCCCATGTTTAAGGACATCGTTGCTATAGTCATGTTCGTCAAAACTTATGGGCGCTTTCTTAACTGGGCAAGATGGGGCCTTTGGATGATTATTGACAATCATGATGGCTTTGAGGTGTCTTTTCCTCTTGGGATAGCTTTCTCCCCCTTCTGCAGCACCTTCCACAATAGTTCCTAACACTCCAGCAGCATTATTAGGAAACTGAGGTTGGTTGTTCTCTCATGCTGCAGTTTGTTCATTCTGTCTCCTTTCACGTGGGAACCTCTCCCTAGGTCTTTCATAACGTCCATAGCTAGTGTGTGTGTGTGTGTGTGACTGTGTGTGTGTGTACCTTCCACAATAGTTCCTAACACTCCAGCAGCATTATTAGGCAACTGAGGTTGGTTGTTCTCTCATGCTGCAGTTTGTTCATTCTGTCTCCTTTCACGTGGGAACCTCTCCCTAGGTCTTTCATAACGTCCATAGCTGGTGTGTGTGTGTGTGTGTGTGACTGTGTGTGTGTACCTTCCACAATAGTTCCTAACACTCCAGCAGCATTATTAGGCAACTGAGGTTGGTTGTTCTCTCATGCTGCAGTTTGTTCATTCTGTCTCCTTTCACGTGGGAACCTCTCCCTAGGTCTTTCATAACGTCCATAGCTGGGGTGTGTGTGTGTGTGTGTGTGTGTGTGTGTGTCGTCTCGCCTATTATTGATTTGTCTCTAATTCCTTCTATCTTGATAATTTCTTCTAGGAGGATTCCTATCCTAATCGGGACTTGTATCCCGCTTCATCTCGCCTATTATTGATTTGTCTCTAATTCCTTCTATCTTGATAATTTCTTCTAGGAGGATTCCTATCCTAATCGGGAGTTGTATCCCGCTTCCTTTGAATTTTATCTTGTTTACAAGTAATGATAAACTATTTAAGCTTACCTTCACTAATCAAAGCCTCAATGGTATTTTTAAGGTCAAAACAATCTTCAATGGAGTGACCTATCTCTTCATGAAATTCACAAATTTTTGTCTCATCAAGTCTACCTCTCTTCTTAGGTAGAGGAGACTTAGTGACATTGACAAAACTACTTTGGAAAACTTCCTTGAAAATGTGAGATCGAGAAGTACTGAAATATGTATGATATTCAAACATTACATACTTTTCCCTCTCCTTGAACCTCCTTTGAAAATCTCTTTTAAATTCACTGGTCGTAGGTTTTTCACTTGGGCCTTCTCAGATCGCTTAGAATCCTCGAGATTAATAAATTTCTCGGATCTCGCTCGTAATTTCTCAATAGTCTTTGGCCTTTGCTTGGCCAGAGACATGGAAAATGATCCTTCTTATAGACCATCACTAATAAGATGCAAAGAGACTTGAGTGTCAAGATTTCTTACCAGCAAGGCTTAGTCAAAAAATCTGTTGATGAAATCACACAAGGTTTCATTAACACCTTGCCTCATAGTTTTAAGAGCATGCATGGGTTTGGCAAATCTCACTAAGAACTGGTTGGTGAGATCTTCCCAATTGTTGATTGAGTTTGATAGCAAAGCTTAATACCACCTGAGAGCAACTTCTTTCAACGTTGTTGGGAAGAGACGACAACCTATAGCATCAGGAACGTCTTGCGCCATCATATTTGTTTGGAACTGCTCCAAATGTTCCTAAGGTTATCCTTTTTCGTTATATTTTTTCATAGTGATTTTTATGTCCCTCGGAATAGGTAGATGCATAATCTGCGTGGTAAAAAGATGAGCCATTATTGACACTGTTTTTGGATTCTGATGGGAGTCATGATCAACATGATGGTTCGCCTCATGGTCCTCTATCTTTTGTTTTTGTTTTTTGTTTTATGTACCAGTGTCTTGTATAAAGTGTCCTGATTCATGTTCATTTTCATCATATTTTCCATTCACGTCAAGCTACTTTTCATGCTCAGCCTGTGATATTTTCAATTTTTGTAGTTGTTTCTATTGCTCTTCAATCTCCTGAGTTTGTTGCTTGAGGAGCTCCAAGATTTGCTCATTTGTGGGTGGATTATCTCGCTGAGGCAAAATTGGAGCAACGGAAGAGGCAGTTCTCTATCGAGATGGCTTCCCTCCCTGCTTTTTCCTTCTGGAGACATTTTGAGATTTGGACATCTTACTCCTGATATCAACTATGTTTTTTATTTGTATGGAGTAAGAGTTACAATTATCATTTCCCACAGATGTCGCCAATGATCAGCTAACTCAAAGTGAACTGGGTCAAATCACACACAATTGAAGTGAAAGGATGTTGATTGACGAGAATATTGTTGCCAATATGTTGAGGTGCTTGATGAGATGGATGAGCTCCTTGCGAGATGTTTGAACAACACTTTAGTGTATCTGGGCTATTTGAAAGCGATTAGGCGGGTACCTGTAAAGGCATTCCATTGCTTAAGTCAGCTCAATATTGAAGGAGGTTCAAATATTCAAAGAGAGATATCATACCTGGGCTTAAAGCCTCTGTATTTACATTGTCTTTCATAAAACGCTGCTCACGTTTATTGGTGGAGAGGGGTGGCCTCTCTCAGGAAATTTCTTGGTGGATAAGCCTGTACTCAATAATAAATTCAGTAGGTGTGATGGCAAGTTAGAGCTGTTATCCCTTCACTGGTTCCTGTTAATGGTCAAGTTGCCTGAGCTGCTACTCTAGAAAATGATAGTTCCTTTTAGGGTAAGCCATATTTAGCTTGTTGGCCAAGTCTGGAGCAAGATCCATACTTTCCGTGCGAGATAAATTGTCTTTATGGCTAGGTCGCAGGGGTTCTTTGGGCCTTGCATGTCATAGGTCCATATCAAATATCACTCCTTCCATTTTTGCACCTTCCTTGGGTGTGCATTCTAGATTCATCACCTGAAATTGTCTCTCCACCTTTTGAATTTCTCATAGGATCGGATTCAACTATTGTCCGAATAAAATGTTATTGTACAACTAGAACCAATAAAACAAAGTAAGTTTATTCAAATATTTCTCTTCTACACAACATAACCCTTTTATCAAATAATTAAATAAAAGATAAATATGAATTCGATTAACTTAAAAGTTAACTGGAGAATATTGTTTATCTTAAAAGAAAATATAAAAAGCATTTCAAAATCACAACTCAAATTATGAGATATTATAATACCAATAAATAAATAAATAAAAACACACACACACACACATATATATATAGGGTTTATTGTATATAATGTGACTGTATCTAACATTTTATCCGATCATCTAGAAGCGGCGTCATTTTGTAAAATGAGTAACAGCAATACCTTGACCCCATCTCGTTTACAAAATATCAGTCTTCACCTCTTTCCCTCGCTCACTGGGACAGAGCCAAGGGGGCTGTTGCAAATTCAAAAAAAAAAATTTAAAAAAATTGCAAATTTTGGAGATAATGACAACGATGAAGATGTTCTCTCCCATACCTGCTTGTGCTTTAATTTCAGTTTCAGTTTCAGTTTCAGATCTCTCTCTTCCATTTCCCTTTCAGCAATTTCATTTGTAATTTAAGGTGACTTTTGAATCATCTTTCCCATGTTCTCTCCCAGACCTGCTTGTGCTTTAGTTTCAGTTTCAGTTTCGGATCTCTTTCTTCCATTTCCCTTTCAGCAATTTCATTTGTAATTTAAGGTGACTTTCGAATCTTCTTTCCCATTTTTTCTTATTTATTTATTTTGTTGTAGCCGCTGCTCTCTTTTACTTAATCAATTTTTTACTTTTTTGGCTTTTATACACTCATATTTGGGATTTTCATACATGTTAGCCAATTTGCTTTACAGTTAGCTTCTTTTCATGGTTCTAGTCTCCTCATATCCCATGTATTCACCATTACCGCATTTATTTATTTGATTTAATATGGCTATATCATTCTGGAATTATTCAATTCAATTCACTTAGTTTTTTTCTTTTCACTTTTGTAGATAGATAGATAGATAGACAGTGGGGGGATTGCTTTGGTGCTCAATTATATATGAACTTTGATAAATGACCCAACCTAACCCCTGTTCATACTGGATATGCACAATACCATACTAGCATAATAGCGACTGAGCAGTTGTTCTTTCCAATCCTTAATAAATTGTTCTAAAATAATTTTAATTTTTTTTATTTAGCAATTCTTTATAGAGGAGTATAATAATTACTTGAATGAAAGGTTTTACCTTTGTAAATTTGGGTAAATGTTGGAGTTTGGATCCACTTTTTTGGCAGCTAAACCACTTTATTCGACCAACATTTTTCCTTTAATGGTTTATCCCCTCTCAATTTTTTAAGGATACATTACAATTTTCCACCTTGAAGTTTTGTCCAAATCAAAGCCCCTTGCTCAGTAATTTTTTTTCGCCTAAAGCTTCTTTTCATAGTTCTAGTCTCTTTATAACACTCAATTTTGTTGTTATTCGTGCTGTGCAGGCCATGCTCCTTTACTGATGCTGATATTTTATATTTGAGATGACACATATGTATAATGAATTTATTTATTTGAGGTGCAAACTTTATGTGAGAGGGGGATGACGAAATCTACCCAAGTAATTGGTAATTTTTCAAAAGAAACATAGCAAGCAGGGAAAGGGACAGCAACACTGGGCCAATTCTTCTTCTTCCAAATATGCTGACTCAAAAGATTCTGGAATTCAAGATTTAACAACCTCAAAAGAAAGAGCTAAGCAGACATTGAACAACAAAAGGAGATATATTTTAGGCAAACAGCTCTCATTTAATTTAGGCATATATTTGGAATAGCTAGACCAGAATAACTGGTTCATCTGGATCGATTGTGTCTGGTCCCTGTATTGTCTTGTAGTTGGCTCTTACAAAGAATTGGATAGCTCCACTTGTAATTGGAATATTTAAACCTGTTGCAATCAGGTCATAGAAGTAGAATGTGTGTGTGTTAAGACTCTATTACTTGTAATTGATTCAAAATTTATTGTAAATATATGCCTATAGTTCAATGGTATACTGATATGTGTGTGGGTGCATTTGAGGAATTAAATACCTGCAAGTGGAAATAATGAAATTATATCAAAAGATCCCAACATATATTTGCTTTTAAAATAATGCACCCAATATGTGCAGCATATGCGATATATTGTAGGAGCTAGGTACATTTGCAAAAAAATAATGCACCCAATATGTGCAGAGCATGTGCCATACATTATACAAGCTAGATACATTTTCAAAAAATAATGTACCCAATATATGCAGAGCACATGCGACACATTATAGAAACTATATACATTTTCAAAAAATAATACACCCAATATGTGCATAGCACGTGCGATGCATTATAGAAACTAGATACTTTTTCAAAAAATAAAGCACCCAATATGTGCAACATGTACAATACATTACAGAAGCTATATACATTACAAAAATTACTATATACTAAGTCTTCAGTTCTTCTATGGTTAAGCAGGTCCTGAGCTTTAGATTTGCCTGCAGCACAATACAAAATGTCTAGAAAAAAATAAATGTTATACTTAAAAATAAATATTAAATAAATAGATAAATCAATCAGTGCTTACCAAAATGAAGCCATGAAAATATAAATAATGATTTCTACTCTTTTTGCTTATCTCTTGCGATATCCATCTACAAATAAAACTTACATTATTTGACCACAAGTTTAAAAAGTCAAAGACAAACTTCAACTTCACACATACCTTTTGCTTCTGACAGCCAGTTTTATAATGACCTTTTCCTTGACAGTAACTGCAAGCTATGTAGCACCGATATTGACACGGGACACGTGACACGATACGACACGACACTTCGACATGTTAATTCTAAAAAATGTTAGATTTCGACACGCTAGGACACGTTTTGATATTAAATAATATTTTTAATTTATGTAGTGTATATTATATTTAATATTCAATAATTTAACAAAAAAAATGAATCTAAACTTATAATATTCATAAATTTTACAAAGAAACATAAGATATAACAAATATTTATATTAAACTCAATAAAATAGTAATCGTAATCCAACCAATTTAATAGTTGGAATTAAAAATTCAACACAACGCAACCTTTAAAACTTTTTTTGAATTTCTATAACGCGTGTTGGAGTGTCGGGGAGTGTCGGAGTGTCCGAGAGTGTCGGGAAGTGTCAGACACGACACGTCAGGGGTTTTGAAGTGTCGGTGCTTCATAGACTGCAAGTCCTTTGTTGTTTTGCCAACATTTCTATACTTGATTTTATACGTGAAGCAACCCTTGGACGCCGCTTAGTTCTAATTAGTTGGGTGTGATCACGCACGTCATTAATGAGTTAAACTTGAGAAACAATACTAGGAATTGGTGAAGGAACAGTTTGGAGAGTTTGTTCATTTTCGTTGTAGAAATTCAGCAATCATAGCTTCAAGCATTCTAATCTCAAAAATAGAATCTTTTGCTTCAGAAACAGCAATATTGAATTTGGAGTGAACCGACCACAAAGACAATGCACTAACTTCATTAGTAGATGTTTCTACATGAACACCTACAAGATTATTAGCCTTATAGCTTGCATTCATTGTCCATCTAAACAAAATATATTTTTCAGGTACTGTCATTATTTGTTTTTTCTTCATGATGTACAAAATATGTTTGCACAAAATTCCCATAGTCTCAAATTTTCCACACGAACAATGAGCTGTGAATGTTTCAGTCAAATGACAGTTGACAATTGCCAACCACTTTTTATCAACTTCACGAGACCCCACCCTATACTTGATCAGATTTTGTTGTGTTGAAATCTTTTTATGAAAGTAATCAAGTATGGCAGCCTTCCACTCTCTTTTAAAGATCTCAAATAATTTTCTTGTGTAGCGTTCTCCAGCTATTTCTTCAATTGGATTATTAGTCTCCAAAATTGCTTTTGTATTTCTAGTTTTGAAATCCTCATCTTCTTCTGCATCCCTCCTAGACTTGATTGCTTTGTCATATTGGATAACAAAATCATTTAACATCGTGTTAGAGTTGACGTATCCATCAAAAAATGCATTGATGCTCTCACTTCAGCCACTTGTGGTCATTCCAGCAAAAAAAGTATCTTTCAAGTATGCCTTTGCCCAGTGATGACGTGAATCATACATGTTAGCCAACCAACTACCTACTTTAATATCATATGTAGTCCTCAATGCTTCCCACTTGCCTTCAAACTCATCAATGTGTCGACTTTTGTACCACTCTTGGAAGTCAATATGAAAACTCTCTTTAAATTGTACGCACAATGCTTGACTATGCTCCATAACATGTTTTTTTATGTGCCATGCACAAAAATGGTGTCGTGCATTTGAAAATATATTAGCAATTGTTTTTCCCATAGCTTTGTCTTGATCAGTGATAATAGCAATAGGAGACTTGTCAAACATACATGTCCAAAACTGTTCAAACAACCATGTAAATGTTGCCTCTGTTTCATCTTCTAACAAAGCCGCAACAAATAAAATTGATTGCCCGTGGTGATACACCCCCACAAAAGGGGCAAAAGGAAACTTGAACTTGTTCGTTTTATAAGTCATGTCAAAAACAAGGACTTCGCCAAATTGAGCACATGCAACTCTCGACCTACCATCAGCCCAAAAAACGCTTATTAGTGTACCATCTTTATAACACCTCAAATATTTAAATGTGTATTTTAATATTATATTGTGAAATGAAAGTTGGTGGATTAGTGAAAATCCATGAATTATGGCCAAAATGGGCAAAAAGGGCAAAATGGTAATTTGCCAACCGTGTGTGCTGAGGCTTAAATATTGAGTTAGAGATTTCATATTACAAAAATAATACTGGAAATGGAATCAGGGCGGAAAATTGAGTGAATAGGAAAATTTGAGAAAAATTGATGAATAGTGATTTTTAAGTGTTAAATACTGTGGTGTGAGTGTACCGATAGGTGTGAAATTTTTATCAATATTTTGGAGAAAGGAAAATATGTCATGGACTGGAAAAATATGTAGATTAAGAATTTATGATCGGAATTTTTATCGAGGTTAAAGTTAGATCGCGTGTGGGACCCGTGTGACCGAAGTCACTTGGCCCCCACCTCTTTTTCTTCCTTCCTTCCTTCTCTTTTCTTCTTCTCTCTCGCGCACCCCCTGCATATGTGAGCCAAAAACCTCATTTCTTCATCATTTCACCATTTCTTCATTTCTTCACCGAATCGCTTGATTTTGGTGTTGAAATCTATTGTAAACAACCTTCTAGATCCATTGGTAACACTTAGAAGCCTTGAATCCATCTCTTGGCCGCGTTTTTGGGCAAAAACAGATCCGACCCATAGTGTTCATGGAGCTTTCTTGGAGGTTTTGATCTTCTTATGGTTTAGTGAAGCCTTGGTGGTGAACATACAACACATTGTGAGTATATTTGTGGTATTTTTATGGTTGAATTCATAGATCTAGGAATTTATGCTCTAAACCTTTGATTTTAGATGTGTGATGATAGAGAGCCCAAATGGAAAAATGCTATTAGATGAAAAGGCCTTAGAATCATGCTTGTAAGCTAGAAATGCTATGTTAATTTTTGGTGAAAAAGATAGGTTTTTAACTTAGGAGAATTTGAGGAATTTTCATGAAAAATGAGTTTTGGTGTAATTTGGATTTGATGATTGTTGTAGGGTGCCTCACACGGACGGAATTGTGAAAAGTTGATTTGGAGCATACGTTTGGAACGGATTGCTCGTATTGAGGTAAACCCTTGGAACTTGGGTTTAATCCCTAGTGTGCTCCACCACACCTAGAGGAAGGTTGTGGTTGGATTATGTGGTTATGACATGGTGTGATTGTGTGCTTGTATGCATATTGCTTGTATTTTGTGAAAATTGTTTGGTCACTGGCCAGTTGACGTGTGGAGTTTGGACATCCGCTGGGTTCATCCTTTTGAGAATGCCAGTCGGGTTTTGTCGTGGAGTCGACTCTGGGAGCGGCGTCAGGATGATCCAAACGTGGGACATCCGCCGGATAGGGCTCATGAGGAGTTCCGGTTGGGTATTGCCATGGAGTCTTCTCAACCATGGGAGAGGCGCCAGGATGGTCTCGGGAGTTATATGATGGAGTCCTTGAACATGAATCCATGCGTGGATGTTCTTGGGTGTCTCCAGTTGGATGGTGATATTGTATTGCTTGCATATTGTATGATGTCATATTTATACATTTTAGTGAGCCATGGAGTGGAGAGAGCCTCTAGCTCCATTGGTTTACTGAGATATATCCGTATATCTCACCCCGTGTTTGGGGGACCACATTTCAGGTCACTATGAGCCGGGAGGAGCTTCGGGCAAGAAGCCCGTATAGTGGACATTGGATTGGCATGCGGTGCATTGGGATTGCATGACAATTTGGAGGAGGATTATTGGATTGCACATGGCATGACATTAGCATTTTGAGACTTAGGTCATGAACATATTGCATGATGTTATATCCATGCTTTTTGTAGTGTTCATGATTGTATTCTAAGTCTTGTGTATTGCCTATTATTCATGAGATGGATAACTGTATATTTTGAGTGAGCATGGGACTTGTCCATTGCCACATTCATTGCCTTTGAAGTCTTGGTATTCATGTTGTAAAAATGGTCCAAATTTGTATGTAAATGGCCACTACTTTGAGGACCTTGTAAATGATGTTTAATCTAAGGAAAATGCATGATGGAAGGGCCTAGAGCCTACATTAGGACATGATTATGTGTTGTGTGGAGTACCAAGGGGTTAGGGATGGATTACACAACCTTTCTTGGGCTTAAAATGCTGTAATCTGTCATTTTTACTGCATAGTAATCGATTACCCAAGCATGGTAATCGATTACCATGCAACAGGGGACGAAATTTGGCTACTGCCTTCACTGGTAATCGATTACTGAGGACTTGGTAATCGATTACCATGTGAGGTAATCGATTACCCAAAGTTGGTAATCGATTACCAGAACAGAGGATTGAGAAATTTAGCTACTGCCTCATTTTTGACAGGTGGTAATCGATTACCACCCACTGGTAATCGATTACCACAGTGTAATTTTCGAAAATTCAAGTTTTTCTAGACTAAAAGAAAAGGGCTTAACTTGATGGGTAGAACTCCAAATGGTACGTGGTTTGAAACCACGCATAGACAACGTAAAGGACTATAACTTGGTAAATTGTGAGAGTAAGATGGTGAGTTTAAATTAATTGAATAAAAAGAAGGGTTTATGATGTTAGTTAAGTGTATGTTTCCTCAAATTGCATTTACAATTATAGTGTGGTTTTAATTGATTACGGAAAATGTATTGATGTAAGAAAAGGAATATGATAAAAGAAAAATTCGCCCGTAATTTAATTAACCAAATCACTGTGATTGTAACTGCGCTTAATATCATAATCAATGTTAACAATACCGGTGTACAACGGGCTGTTACATTTTATGGTATCAGAGCAGTTTCGTGAGGGAACTCTGATTGTTTGTGTATGTTGTATCTTGTGTGCCATAGCTATCTGTGAACTATTTATGATTAATATATATGTGATTCCTCAGTGTGGGTCTGATCAACTCATTCCTTTGTGTTACATGTACAGATATCATGAGTAGGGCACGAGGTCGCCGTGGGGCACGTGGTGCAGGTCCTTTGCCACCGGATCCGGTCACTGCAGTCCTGAATGCTCTGCAGGCGAAAACGGCTGCAAATAGAAATATGACTGAGAACCTGATGAAAACTAATCAGGATATGATGCAGGCCTTCATGGCTGAGATGAGGGCGGATAGAGCTCGTCCTAGGAGGGATAATTCACCTCCACATACGGCTACGGTGACTCCTACACCGACGCCATCTGTTACTCCTCAACAGGGGGAGAGTGGGGCTAGTCACCACACTGGTGAGGCTAGTCATCATACTACTACTGACCCTAGCTATGTTCCTGATCCATCATCTGTTGCCCAATCTACTGGGGCTGCGGGGCAGGTTATTGATAATGCTGATGATGAGCGTAGGCTAATATCTTTTAGGAAACATAAGCCACCCGCATTTCTGGGGTCAAGGGACCCAAAGGAGGTTACTGCTTGGTTGAGGGGAATGGATAAGATTTTCCAGGTGATGAGATGCCAAGATCCGCAGAAGTTATTGTATTCTGTTTATATGCTGGAGGGTGATGCCCAAGAGTGGTGGGACAATGTGTCTCGCCCATTTGTTATTCAGGGTGAGGTTCTTACTTGGACTTTGTTCGAAGGTCTGTTTCATGAAGAATATTTTCCCCGCGATGTTCGGGAGGCAAAGCAAGGTGAATTTGATAATTTGGTACAGGGAGTCATGACTGTGGATGCCTATGTGGCAAAATTTAATGAGCTTGTGAAATTTGCAAACTATGGGGGTACTCTACCTACTCCGGAATTCTTGTCAGCTAAATTTCAAAGAGGGCTGAGTGAGAAGATTGCTAAGAGGATGTCTAATACTGCGGTGAGAAACTTTGCTGACTTGGTGACCCAATGCAAGAGGGTCGAGACTGTTTATGGGAGGTATCCAAAATCGGATAAGGTAAAAGAACAAGATGTTAAGAGGACACCTGGTCCTTCTGGAAATACTAACAGAGGAGGTTTTAATAATAATAACAGGGGTAGGGGGTTGCATGTGAGGCAGCCTCCTGGTCAGTTCAAGAGGGGTGGAAACACTGGTGGTGGTGGTGCTGCGAGCAGATATTTTACCCCACAATGTGGGAAGTGTGGGAAATACCACAAAGGTGTGTGTGGTGCTGATCCGTCGGCTTGTTATAAATGTGGTCGGAATGGCCACTTTGCTAGAAATTGTCCATCTTCTTCAGGCCAGGCTGCGAATCTGCAGGCCTTGCCGCCAGCTACTACTGCTGCTGCTCCTACTACTGTTGTTCCTACTGTGGGACGAGTTTATACTACAAATGCACAACGTACTGAAAAGGCTCCGAATTTGGTAAAAGGTATAATATTCCTCTCTAATGTTGATTTGTCTGTATTATTTGATTCGGGAGCAACACATTCATTTGTGGCGGACTATGTGGCTAAGGCGCTGGACTTAAAGGTAACACGGATGGTTCCTCCGATGCGTATTACTACCGCTACAGGAGAGGTTAGTGAATCATCTTGGATTTGTGAAGATGTGAAGTTCACTTATTTAGGCAGGGGTTATACCATTGATTTAATTATCTTACCCCTGGCCTCTGTCAATTTGATTTTGGGGATGGATTGGTTGTCTCGGAACTGCGCAATGATTGATTGCTGCGGAAAAAGGTTGTTGTTATCTCACGAGAGGCCGACTGTTTGTCCGTCTGTGTATTTGTCTGTTAGTCAAACTGTGAAAGCCTTGAAGGCTGGAGATTTGGGGTATGTCTTGTTGGGCGGATTGGTAGGTGACAAAAAGGAGGAGATTTCTTCCATTCCGATCGTGAATGAGTTTGAGGATGTATTTCCGGATGAGATATCGGAATTTCCGCCTGAGAGAGAGATTGAATTCTCGATTGACCTATTGCCTGGTGTGGGGCCGATCTCCTTGGCTCCATACCGGATGTCGCCACTTGAGTTGGCCGAGTTGAAGAAACACATTGAAGAACTGTCTGCGAAGAATTTTATTAGGCCGAGTGTGTCTCCGTGGGGAGCACCGGTGATATTTGTAAAGAAAAAGGATGGTAGCATGAGATTGTGCACTGACTACCGACAGTTGAATAAAGTGACTATTAAGAACCGGTACCCACTGCCGCGCATTGATGATTTATTAGATCAGCTGAGGGATGCCTGCGTATTTTCGAAGATTGATCTCCGGTCCGGATATCACCAGATTCGGATTAAACCGGAGGATGTACCTAAAACAGCTTTCCGGTCCAGATATGGACATTTCGAATATCAAGTGATTCCTTTTGGGCTTACTAATGCCCCCGCGGTGTTCATGGACTATATGAACCGCATCTTTAAACCGTATTTGGACCAGTTCGTGATTGTATTTATTGATGACATCTTGATCTATTCTAAGAGTAAGGAGGAGCACATCGACCATTTGAGGACTGTGTTGCAGGTGTTGAAAGATAAGAAACTATATGCTAATCCGTCTAAGTGTGAATTCTGGTTGTCTGAGGTGCAATTTTTGGGTCATGTTATATCTGCAAGTGGTGTTGCAGTGGATCCAAGCAAGATTGAAGCGGTGAGTGACTGGGAACGACCTAAGACCGTGACTGAGATTAGAAGTTTTCTGGGGCTTGCTGGCTATTATCGCCGATTTATACAGGGATTTTCTGCAATGGTTCTACCGTTGACTCGATTGACATGAAAGGATACTCCTTTTGTGTGGACCCAGGAATGTGAGGACTGCTTTCTGCTACTTAAAGAGAAATTGACCACTGCTCCGGTGTTGACTCTACCTGATCCGGAGGGTGAATTTGTATTATATTGTGATGCTTCTAGGAAAGGTTTAGGGAGCGTACTGATGCAGGAAGGAAAAGTGATTGCTTATGCGTCTAGGCAGTTAAGGCCGCATGAAGAGAATTATCCGACGCATGACTTAGAACTGGCTGCTATTGTGTTTGCCTTGAAAATCTGGAGGCACTTTCTTTATGGGATGAAATTTGCTGTGTTCAGCGACCATAAAAGCTTGAAATATTTGTTTGATCAGAAGGAGCTGAATATGAGACAGCGTAGATGGGTTGAATTCTTGAAAGATTATGACTTTGAGCTGAAATACCACCCGGGAAAGGCTAATGTTGTGGCAGATGCATTGAGCAGGAAGTCTGTCAATTTATCTCATATGATGATGTGGGACAATGAAGTGATTGAGCAATTCCGTGATATGAAAATAACGGATTTCTTTGCAGGGAGAATGTGTGATATGGAGTTGACGCGGATTGAGAACGAGCTTCACGAGAAGATTAAAGAGACTCAGATTCGCAATGAAAGTATTAAGTATTTGAAAGGCCAGAGTGGCATATCTGTTAATGAACAGGGATTATTATTATATCAGGGCAGGATTGTTGTGCCCAAGGAACTTGCAGAGGAAGTTATGACTGAGGCCCACAAGGGTCAATATGCTATCCACCCAGGTGCCACGAAAATGTACCAAGATTTGAAAGTTAAGTTCTGGTGGCCTGGGATGAAAAGGGATGTTGCCGAGTACGTATCTAAGTGTTTGGTTTGTCAAAAAGTGAAAATAGAACATCAGAAACCTGCTGGATTACTTCAACCGCTGGATATACCAGAATGGAAATGGGAGAGTATTTCGATGGATTTTGTTGTCGGATTGCCGCGAACTCAAGCTGGTTATGATTCGATTTGGGTTATTGTGGACCGACTTACGAAGTCTGCACATTTTCTACCAGTACGAGTGGATTACACCACAGAGAAGTTGGCTACACTGTATGTAAAGGAGATTGTTAGACTCCATGGGATACCGATTAGCATTGTTAGCGATCGGGACCCGAAGTTTACTTCACGATTTTGGGGAGCTTTGCAGCAGGCTTTTGGCACTCAGCTTCGACTGAGCACTGCTTATCACCCGCAGACTGATGGTCAGACTGAGAGGACCATACAGACACTTGAGGATATGCTGAGAGCTTGCACACTGGAACAGGGTAATGCTTGGGATAAGTACTTACCATTGGTGGAATTTTCTTATAACAACAGTTTTCATTCCAGTCTGGGTATGGCACCATATGAGGTTTTGTATGGCAGGAGGTGTCGTACGCCCACTTGTTGGACTGAGGTAGGCGATAAAGAAAGATTTGGTCCGGATTTTGTGCAGGAAACAACAGTGCAAATTGAAATGATCAGAGAAAAATTGAAACAGGCACAGAATCGGCAGAAAAGTTACTATGACAATAAGCATAGACCGCTGGAATTTGAAGAAGGTGACCACGTTTTTGTACGGTTATCTCCGGTCACAGGTGTTGGCCGTGCGTTGGGTGTGAGGAAGCTGAGTCCACGGTTCATTGGGCCGTATCAAATTATGAAAAGGGTAGGATTGGTGGCCTATCAGCTTGCCTTACCCCCGCAATTGTCTAAATTACATGATGTTTTTCATGTGTCGCAGTTGCGACGTTATGTTCCGGATGAATCACATGTGGTGATGCCGGATAATATTGAAATCAGGGAGAACTTGAAGACTCTCATTGGTCCTATTGCAGTATTGGATCGCAGTGAGAAGCGATTGAGAAGTAAGATTATTCCCATGCTGAAGATTCAGTGGGAAGGCCGCACACCTGAGGAGGCTACTTGGGAGCGGGAGGACGAGATTCTCCGGCTGTATCCTGAGTTAGCGAGCAGGTATGATTTAATTTTGCGGACAAAATCTCAAAAAGGTGGGGTGAATATAACACCTCAAATATTTAAATGTGTATTTTAATATTATATTGTGAAATGAAAGTTGGTGGATTAGTGAAAATCCATAAATTATGGCCAAAATGGGCAAAAAGGGCAAAATGGTAATTTGCCAACCGTGTGTGCTGAGGCTTAAATATTGAGTTAAAGATTTCATATTACAAAAATAATACTGGAAATGGAATCAGGGCGGAAAATTGAGTGAATAGGCAAATTTGAGAAAAATTGATGAATAGTGATTTTTAAGTGTTAAATACTGTGGTGTGAGTGTACCGATAGGTGTGAAATTTTTATCAATATTTTGGAGAAAGGAAAATATGTCATGGACTGGAAAAATATGTAGATTAAGAATTTATGATCGGAATTTTTATCGGGGTTAAAGTTAGATCGCGTGTGGGACCCGTGTGACCGAAGTCACTTGGCCCCCACCTCTTTTTCTTCCTTCCTTCCTTCTCTTTTCTTCTTCTCTCTCGCGCACCGCCCGCATATGTGAGCCAAAAACCCAATTTCTTCATCATTCACCATTTCTTCATTTCTTCACCGAATCGCTTGATTTTGGTGTTGAAATCTATTGTAAACAACCTTCTAGATCCATTGGTAACACTTAGAAGCCTTGAATCCATCTCTTGGCCGCGTCTTTGGGCAAAAACAGATCCGACCCATAGTGTTCATGGAGCTTTCTTGGAGGTTTTGATCTTCTTATGGTTTAGTGAAGCCTTGGTGGTGAACATACAACACATTGTGAGTATATTTGTGGTATTTTTATGGTTGAATTCATAGATCTAGGAATTTATGCTCTAAACCTTTGATTTTAGATGTGTGATGATAGAGAGCGCAAATGGAAAAATGCTATTAGATGAAAAGGCCTTAGAATCATGCTTGTAAGCTAGAAATGCTATG
The DNA here is from genome assembly GCA_032173675.1 of Gastrolobium villosum. Classification (NCBI taxonomy): domain Eukaryota; kingdom Viridiplantae; phylum Streptophyta; class Magnoliopsida; order Fabales; family Fabaceae; genus Gastrolobium; species Gastrolobium villosum. The sequence goes on from JAVKPL010014408.1 coordinate 38,550, forward strand.
TTAATTTTTGGTGAAAAAGATAGGTTTTTAACTTAGGAGAATTTGAGGAATTTTCATGAAAAATGAGTTTTGGTGTAATTTGGATTTGATGATTGTTGTAGGGTGCCTCACACGGACGGAATTGTGAAAAGTTGATTTGGAGCATACGTTTGGAACAGATTGCTCGTATTGAGGTAAACCCTTGGAACTTGGGTTTAATCCCTAGTGTGCTCCACCACACCTAGAGGAAGGTTGTGGTTGGATTATGTGGTTATGACATGGTGTGATTGTGTGCTTGTATGCATATTGCTTGTATTTTGTGAAAATTGTTTGGTCACTGGCCAGTTGACGTGTGGAGTTTGGACATCCGCTGGGTTCATCCTTTTGAGAATGCCAGTCGGGTTTTGTCGTGGAGTCGACTCTGGGAGCGGCGCCAGGATGATCCAAACGTGGGACATCCGCCGGATAGGGCTCATGAGGAGTTCCGGTTGGGTATTGCCATGGAGTCTTCTCAACCATGGGAGTGGCGCCAGGATGGTCTCGGGAGTTATATGATGGAGTCCTTGAACATGAATCCATGCGTGGATGTTCTTGGGTGTCTCCAGTTGGATGGTGATATTGTATTGCTTGCATATTGCATGATGTCATATTTATACATTTTAGTGAGCCATGGAGTGGAGAGAGCCTCTAGCTCCATTGGTTTACTGAGATATATCCGTATATCTCACCCCGTGTTTGGGGGACCACATTTCAGGTCACTATGAGCCGGGAGGAGCTTCGGGCAAGAAGCCCGTATAGTGGACATTGGATTGGCATGCGGTGCATTGTGATTGCATGACATTTTGGAGGAGGATTATTGGATTGCACATGGCATGACATTAGCATTTTGAGACTTAGGTCATGAACATATTGCATGATGTTATATCCATGCTTTTTGTAGTGTTCATGATTGTATTCTAAGTCTTGTGTATTGCCTATTATTCATGAGATGGATAACTGTATATTTTGAGTGAGCATGGGACTTGTCCATTGCCACATTCATTGCCTTTGAAGTCTTGGTATTCATGTTGTAAAAATGGTCCATATTTGTATGTAAATGGCCACTACTTTGAGGACCTTGTAAATGATGTTTAATCTAAGGAAAATGCATGATGGAAGGGCCTAGAGCCTACATTAGGACATGATTATGTGTTGTGTGGAGTACCAAGGGGTTAGGGATGGATTACACAACCTTTCTTGGGCTTAAAATGTTGTAATCTGTCATTTTTACTGCATAGTAATCGATTACCCAAGCATGGTAATCGATTACCATGCAACAGGGGACGAAATTTGGCTACTGTCTTCACTGGTAATCGATTACTGAGGACTTGGTAATCGATTACCATGTGAGGTAATCGATTACCCAAAGTTGGTAATCGATTACCAGAACAGAGGATTGAGAAATTTAGCTACTGCCTCATTTTTGACAGGTGGTAATCGATTACCACCCACTGGTAATCGATTACCACAGTGTAATTTTCGAAAATTCAGGTTTTTCTAGACTAAAAGAAAGGGGCTTAACTTGATGGGTAGAACTCCAAATGGTACGTGGTTTGAAACCACGCGTAGACAACGTAAAGGACTATAACTTGGTAAATTGTGAGAGTAAGATGGTGAGTTTAAATGAATTGAATAAAAAGAAGGGTTTATGATGTTAGTAAAGTGTATGTTTCCGCAAATTGCATTTACAATTATAGTGTGGTTTTAATTGATTACGGAAAATGTATTGATTTAAGAAAAGGAATATGATAAAAGAAAATTTGCCCGTAATTTAATTAACCAAATCACTGTGATTGTAACTGCGCTTAATATCATAATCAATGTTAACAATACCGGTGTACAACGGGCTGTTACAATCTTCTGCCAAATGCAAATCAAAATAAAAAGATCCATCAAGAGCGGACTTCCTTTGAAATTGTTTGATGATGCCTTGACATTCTCTTCCTACATTATTCTTTCTTTGTCCTGATATAATAGTTCTGACTTGAACATGATTAATATTAACTTCTTGGTTCATAGCATTCATCACCTTTGAAATTTTTGATGACGTTAAACCCTCCTCAAAAAGCTTAGTAACAAGTGATTTAGTGAAATTTGAGCGTCATAAACCACTATGAGAAGGAAACTTCTTCACCTTTGAAAGAGTCAAAATCAATAGATGATTATGTGCATCATTAAACTTCTCCACGATCCATAATCCATCCACTAACTTTATTTGTAACATCGCTGAACAATTTGTCCTTGAATCCCTTCGCCTTTTGACATTGTGAACACCAACTCTTTTATCATTTTGTCTCTTGACACTTTGCTTTGAGCACACATAATTCCACCTATATATTTGTTGTGTTTTCATATTCCTGCCAGTGTAATGCTTACGTATTCCATATCCCTTATCTTGTGCATAATCATTATAGAAACCATAAGCTTCTTCTGCTGTCTTAAAGACTCTCCCTAAAATTGGGGCATCACTCAACCCACTATCATCATCTCCCACAATTTCTTGTATATTATCTTCATATACTGAACTTCCACTTATGTCAATGTCTTCAATAGTTGTTATTTGGGAGTGATCCATTACAAAGATGTGAAAAAATTGAATAATAACCTGTACAATATTTACATCAATTGACACACAACAACCTCAATACATTAGTAAAATATATTCATTTACGTTGACTCACAACAACCTCAATTCCTTAAAGGTATAATATTTAAACCACATTATCCAATCTATATGTAAAAAATTTACACTGGTAACTTCTTTTAATAACAGGAAAATATTATTTTCTTGTAATGAGTAATAACCAAGTTGATAGGATATATAAGATAGTAGTTACGAAAGAAAAAAAAAGGTGCAAAAATAATATGCACGCAAATGTTGCAGCTATACATGTTAGACAACTACTGTAACAACTGAAAACAAGTAGACTAAGAACCTTAAACTCAGTTCAACCATCGAATTCCTCTTACGTTATATCTCGTAATATCTCCTTGTGCCCAACAGCCCAATACAGTCACACGGAGAACGCCATACAACAAATCAAAACAAAGTAAAGAAAAATCGTAAAAGTAAATTTGCATGCCTTTAAAAAAAAAATCTTAGCTAACTAAAAACGCAGTAGATGAAAGCTTAACACATTAGAGAATGAAGGAACAAATGCTTAAGAAAAAATATATAAATAAAATAAATCTAAAGAGAGAAAAATAATTATGTTAAAAAAAAGAAGACCAAAAGAACCAACCTAACACGGTCCTTACCTCACCAAACTAATCCATCAAAAAGATACCCCACCATAATGGTTCAAAAAGATACCCCACCATAACATGAGAATTCAATTTTTCCTACACACCCTTCGATTTTCGTGCTGACATGGGTCCTACATGTAATTTTTTCTTACATATGGGTCCCACGTGCTTTTTATCTCTATAACATGAGATTTCAATTCTCATTCAACATGAGAATTATAAAACCCATATATATATATATATATATATATATATATATATAAGGTAATACTTCTCTCATTTAACATGAGAGAAATTTTTTTTTCTTACACTAACAATAAATGTGAAGCCACAAGTTAAAGAAAAATAAAAAAGAAAAAAATTGCAGGAACGTCTTTTTATGTCTAAGTGACATGAGATAGTTATCTCCTACTGTTGGAGAAAACTATTTCCCGTATATATATATATATATATATATAGGATTTGATTTTCTCATGTTGCATGAGAATTCAACTCTCATGTTGTGACTCAACTAGTGGCGGACCCCACTTTTATTAAAAAAAAAGAAAAGTTTTACACGCAAATCGAAGGGTCACAACATGAGAAAATGTTTTCCTCATACATACATATATATATATATATATATATATATATATATATATATATATATATATGTGAGGGAGGATATTCTTACTGCCAAAATTTTCTACTACTAACTTATTACCTATCTAATCACCATTGAATCAAAGAGAGAGAATGTTAAAAAAAAATTGAAAAAAAAGAAAATATTGATCCAATGGTGATTATATAGGTAGTAAGTTGGTAGTAGAAAATTTTGATAGTAAAAATATCCTTCCTATATATATATTAAAAAGAAAAATAAAAAAGGAATTAAGGGGACATTTGGTAGAGGAAATTTTTTCTTTTATTGGGGAATATGATGGAAAACCTTTTTCCCGGTACCAAAAAAGTATTTAATAGGTCAATTTTTTTTCAAAAATATTGGATTAATTTTTTCTAATGTTATGTTTGACTAATAGTAAAATATTAATGTGAACCGAATTTACAAAAATAACCTCGCCTCGTTTTTTAACATTACAAATCAATAACTAGAACAAGTGACCTACGGCGCATGTTGCACACAAAAAAAAAAAAAAAGCCCAAAGATGGTGTGCTTCCAAATAATTCAGCACATGTTGCGCCAAAATGCTCCCAAAAAATTCAGAAAATCCAATGACTAATCAAAAGTTGTACACAGCTTAGTTTGTCTGAAATAAAATAGTCAAATCACACTGGTTAGTTTGTTAGCTGGTTTCTAGTCGCTAAATTGCCGATTGAAGAAAATATAATCCAAATGAAGAAAATCAAAACGGGTGTTTTTATTTTCTTTCTTGTTTCTTCTTCCTTTTTCCATTGGATAACTCTTTTCTGAAACTAAAAGAGGACCCACAACCAAAAAAGAACCAAGAACGAAAGAAGAAAACGAAGACGACGACACAGGGTTAGTTATGTCCCAAAAAAGTCACAAAACATCCTCAACGCATGAAAAAAAAAATACTCTGGTTTCGATCGTATTTTGATCCGGGAATCGATAGTGTAAAACAAAAGCGCGAGAATTTTTTTTTCCGGGCATACTTTTACTCTTCCTCTTACCAGACGTAGAAAAATTATTTTGGTCAACCCACTTTCCCACGATCCCAAATAAAATCCATGTAACAAACATCACCTAATGGATGATAAAATGATAAATGTCCAATGATGCAAAAGTAAAAAGCAAGTAATCTATGAGGTGCATAAAGATAGATACCTAATAGAGGAATTTCATAACTAGAAAAATTCCATATCCTTCATTTCAAAACCTCGGTGTCATGAGGCTCTACATAAGATACATCTATTACTAGGGTAGAGATTTAGAAAGGAAGGTGAGCGTTGTTGTCGACAGAGACAGAGCTCGAAGCGGCGGCGGTGTTCCTCTCAGCATGACAAAGCTGACGGAGCTTCGTTGGGACGTACCATATTGAAAGACGAGGATGCGCATTGAATATGGCATCAATGTCCCAACCTTGACGTGCTGCGATTGCCACAAGTGGCTTATAACATGCTTGCCTCCACGCTCCAACGTTCTCCCCTCTCTCCTTCAAAGCCCTTCTCAGCTCATTCGATGCCTCCTCGTCAAGACAATGCAATGCGTAGCAGTGCACGTAGTGTCGCATTTTCGGCTTGTTTATGTAGCTAGCTCCAGCTTTCTTCGCGTACCTAAACACCTGATTTGTCACCTGCACTCGTACAACATTGTATAGTTCGTATATATGAAGTAGGAATTAATGAATAATATTAATCGTAACGTCAAATTAATTAACAGAATCCACAATTCATGGATACGCGTCGATTGAGGGAACAAGTTAAATTATGATGATTCTAATGATGGCATGCAATAATCCAGTGTGTAAGGAGTAACGGGGGGACAATGGACATGCATGTCTTTGACTGGCGGGTGATAATTTACTTCACTGTACGGACACTTAAAATTCCAATTCTAAAGGAAGGATGGGGACTCCTCACGAGAGAGTCCCTGACTTGTCACGTGTTCGGTGGAACACGTTGTAACGCAACATTATTTAAAACGGTTCGTGAAGGAACATCACAAGTCAGTAAATAGAGTGAGTCAGGGTCAGAGTCAGAAGATAGAGTATATGACTGGGATTGGAAAGAGAGTTAAAAAACAAATAAATGAAAGTGTGGGAGGGGTAATTAGGGTATTTTACCTTGGTGGGGCATTTTTCACCGCGGTCCTTAGCGATGGCCTGAACTTGGATCAAAAACTCACGGCATTGTTCGTAGAGGTGAAAGAGATAATCTAGACCGTTCTTCTTGCCACGTGCAACTTCCCCAGGCTCGGTGACGATGAAAGGGTGCTCTCTTTGCCTCTCATAGCCCCCACCATTACCATTGTTATTCCCTTCATCATTTTCTTCTCCTTCATCCTCTTCTCCTTCCTCATGCTCTTCACGATCATCAATATTTGTCTTCATCCTCGTCCTTCTCCTCCTCCTCTGCTGCTGCTGCTTCCTCCTCTCCTCCGCCGCAACAACCTCCCACGTGCTCCCTCCCGCGCTTCCCACCACCTCCTTTTCACGTTGCACCACCGGCTCCTCCGACAAACCTATATATATATATGTTGATAGCTTCTCTTTATCGTCAATTACTAGTGACTTTATGTTAGAACAGTAGTTTAATATAACAGTAAAAATTGTTTTAAAATTTGAAGTGTAAATTTTCCTTGCCATAACTAGCTAGACAGGAATTTAGTCAAAATAACTATAAACTCAACAAATGAAATTTAAAAACCTTAAAATATATGTAAACAGTTACACCGAAGTGCGTGGCTATAAATATATATAAGCGAACCTTCTTGAGAGAGAGCATCGAGTGCGTTGGTGGTGGTGTCTGTGGAGAGAAGGTTGCGGCGCTTCATGTCTTCGTCGTTGACGCGTCTTCTCTCGGCTCTGACGGCGGCTTTGACGCCGTATCGCTCTCCGACGAGGAGGTCCCACCTGAAAATATGGGAGAGGCTGTTCATCATGTCGTCGAGCTCCTCTTCCTTCATGTCAACCAGCGTGCTCACCGTGAAACCAAGCTCCGCTATCTTCGCCGCCGTGTAGTATCTGATTCCGTAAGCTTGGAACAACTCCTCCAGCCCTCCGAGCTCCCGAGGCCCTCTCACTGGATGGTATGCCGCCGCCGGAGCCATCGGCGGAGCCACCGCGTAGTCCAGAAGCGGGGGACGGTTGACCGCCGCGGCAGGAGGAGGAAGGACAGTGCGTGGGTCCCACTTGAATAGGCTGGTGGTGAAGGCGTCGGGATCCATTGTTGTTATGCTTGGGTTTGGAAAGTGAGAAGTGCAAGGAGTGTGGTACTGTTTGAGTGGAGAAAAAGAAGAAAGCATTGAGGTTTTTGGAATTCCGAAAATACCCTTTGGCATGATTTTTGATTTGAATTGGATTGGGTTGTTTTTTCCCGAGACTAGTTGGGTTCATTTCGTCTTCCTTGAAACCGAACTAGTTAGTTCTTTTCTCTTATGAGGATACCCCGTATATCCGACGAGATGTTGCCACGTAGGCATTAGGATGTAAAAATGTCCAATTGCGTGGTTGTGGTTTGACCTTTGATTTGACAGTTATTTTTGTGTGTGTGTTTGTTTGCTCATATATGTAATATGCTCGCGTTGTTCCATTTATGTAATAACATGAATCAACTCGAGGTGTACTTTAAACAACCAGAAGTGTGTCCTTTTGTGTAGAGAAATTTCAATATCCCAAGTCAATCGAATTCGGTGTTTTTTTTAGCGTTTATCATCTATTATTTAACATAATCATAAAAAAATTTCTATAGACAAATCATTTTGTGGGGCCCGTAACAAATTTTTTTTTCCGGCACGCAAAATGAATCTCTATAACATAACAAAATCATTTTTTCTACAACATAACTCTTATAAAATCTTTTTCTTTTATTAAAAAAAGTATTCATCTTAAAAAAAAAATTAATCAAAAAAAAAAACAACAAGTTTAATAATCCTATTGAATTGAAATTTTCTTCCCTTTAATGGATTATCTCTTTTATGAGTGATTTTTTGGTGCACTAGAAGCACGGTACTCCCTTTCAAAAATAAAAAAGGGAAGGAATTCAGAAAAAAGTTATAAAAAAATAAATGAATTATTAATTTTTTTTCCTCATTTTTATCTTTATTGGCATTTAATATTTTTTACCTTTCAAATTTTATTTTTTATTCTTTTGTATGTTGTTTTCCTAAATTGTTTAACAGATAGCAATCAAAAGTGTATTAGTTTTTAATGGAATAAAAAATACGTATTTTATTATACATTTATTTTAAATAAATAAAAAGTGCATTAATATAAGGGTTTTATAATGTACTCGTTTTCTAATGCATGTTGAATAAATGTACATTAATATAATACTATTTATTTTAATACTATCTTTTAATCTTACTTCTATCTATTTTAATGAAAGATATTTGAATACTCTTTATTTAATTTAACTTTTCAATGTTTCACTGATAATGTATTTTAGTACTTTTTATGCTAAATTTTTTAATATAACATGCATTTAAGTTCTTACACACACACACACATATATATATATATATATATATATATATATAATATGATAAATTAAATAGAAATTTTATATACTATATGATAAGATAAATTTTATAATTTTTCAATAGAAATTGAATTGTTTATTAAATTAAAGGGAAAAGAATTTGTCCTTTTAAATGATTTAAACATATGTCATTTTAGATCCTAACCGTTGATTTCCACCAATCAATGGTTAGGATTTATTGGATTAAATTTATTAATTAATTAATAATTCACAATAAGATTCAATAAATCCTAATCGTTGATTGAAGGACATTAACGGTTAGGATCTAAAACGATATAAGGTTAGATCCTTTAAAATGACAAATGTTTTTCCCTAAATTAAATAAAAGTTTTATCCAATAAATTAAACTTTTAGATTAAATTGATTTTTTTTTTGGTGAAAAAATTGGTTCTTTATATGGTATTAAAATCTCGGTATTATGAGTTTGATCTTTATTATCTTATGTCTATTAATAAAAATAATTAAATATTATAAAGTTTTTTTCACAAATAAATTGAACCTGATGCATCATTCATCTTTTAAGCTTAATAGACTCTCGTGTGAGAGAATATTTTAAAGAAATATAAAGTCATTAATATAACTATACTCAACTACATAAATTTTTGAATTGAATTAATTCTTTATAAATATATCCTAATGTTTGTTTCTCTTTGTAGGCATCTATGAGCTTCAATTCAACATCTGACAAAGAGCCCTTGGGAGGGAGATTATATTTAGTGCACCCGGTGCATATGGGATTGGGTGGGGTAAAGCAGAGAGAGTGAAAGAGAAATTGAGGCCACGAGTGAATAGGAGGGAAAAAAAAAATAAAATATTGTTAGTTATTATTGATTGAGTTTCTGAATCACTTTATTTTACGATAAAATATAGGGTTTTATTAATCTCATGTTAAAAGGGATAAATTATCGTCATTAAAATTTTCCCTTGGGAGGCTACGAGTGGATAGGAGGGGGGAAAAACATTGTTAGTTATTATTGATTGAGCTTCTTAATCACTTTATTTTACAATAAAATAAAATACAATTTTACAAAGTTTATTTTATATCACTTTATTTAGTATTCTTATTTTTACTTCTTTTGATTTTAGTTTATGAGATAGAATTGTTTTTATAAAAAAATATAATTCTTATTATTTTATTTTCATTTTGATTTTATTATAAAATATAATATTAGACTTATAATTTTGTTATATTATATCTCAATTTTTTATATTACTTATTTACTATTAAATATTGAAATAAAAAGTCAGAGACTGGACCCGCGCTCCCGGGATAGAATATTAAACAGTGATTTCAATAATTGATCAATTCAGGAAATCTTGTAGATGCATCATGGAATCCATGCATATCTACGAGTAGTGCACCCGTGATTAGAAATTAGAATTCAATTTTTGCAGCAACTAAAAAAAAAAAATTTCAATTCAATTTAATTCCTCTTAAATGTAAATTATCTACATATATTTAGGATTTATCATTTTTTGTATTTTAAATCATTTTTGAACATAACTTCAAGTGGAGCCCAATAGGAAAGAAAAAAATAAATTTATCACTTATATATACATATATTATGTAGAGCCTTATATATAGGTACATTATATAAAGATAAAAGAAAAAAAAGAGAGAAATTATATATTTTCATGTGTTTATAAAAAAAAAAAAATATCTCTAATATAAAAAATACTAAACACATATATCTACAGTGACAAAGAAAAGGAATTCTATGTTATGAAAAAAGAGGACAAGGAATTCTAAAGATTAATTAAGGAAAAATTTCAAAAATCCCGCTACAAGTTTTCTCAAAATCATTTACTCTCTGACTCTCATAATTTGATTTTTCATCCAAAATTTTGTTAACAGAGTTAAATTTTTTAAAAATACCAAAATTACCCTTAATAAAGAAAAGGAAAACAAAATTTCCTCACACACGTAGTTTTAGACGAACTCATGAATATTTTCTTTAAGGTAGTCTTGTTAGAATTAGTAATTATTAAAATTATTTCATGCAAATCTCATTGCCACTAAACACCCACTCACAATTGTTGGTGACATTGTGCAAATAAAATGATTAAAAATGCATCATCTCAACAGGTTTAGATCTTCCCTTTTCTGTTATAAGCTTTTCTGCTATTATATGACAAACAAATTTGACTTTATAAATTTATTCAGAGTAGCATTTTATTTTACTTGAACAGTAACTGAAAAGCTTCACGTTATGTGCTTCATATATGCCTTGTTTTTTCCTTAATCATATTACCAAGCAAACATGTCGAAGGTGCTATTTCGTTGTTTTCTGTGTCATTGAGAGTAAAGGAAGGATTCAATCGTTGATTTACATTTATGTCTTGCTTATGTGAATTTGTCTAAGACTACGTTTGTGAGGAAATTATGTTTTTCTTTTGTCTATTGAGGCTAATTTTGATATCTTTTAAAAAATTTAACTCTATTAACAAAATTTTGGATAGAAAATCAAATTAAGTGGGTAATTGATAAAAAAATTTAAAGTACGAGAATAAATGATTAAAATTTTTGGAGAAGAGATTAAGTGATCTTAAGGAGACTTATAGGACGTTTTTGAAGTTTTCCCATTAATTAAAGAGAACGGTAGGGTGCAGAGATTCATGAATGATTCAATTACTATTATTTTGTAAGTTCGACTTCAATATTTTACGATCAATCAAATATAACATTAATTAAATTAATCTAATTTTTTCCATAATATTTTAAGTCATCAAACAATATTTTGTTATTTTTCTGGACAAAATATTTTCATACCATTTAAAAAAAAATCAATAAAAAAAATATTTCTTGCACCAAACATCTGTTACAGAATCAGAGAAAATCTCACTGAGGCTTTTAGCTTTATACAAAGCAGGAAGAATAATAAAGGAAACAGACAACGAAGGACGTAAATACAGTAAGATAATAAATGGGAAACAATGATAGTAAGAAAGATGGTAATTAAGTAATTATAATAGTATTCCTTGGCAATGTGAAACAGTGATGCAGGGAAAGTACAGGGACGTTCAGGGCTCTCTCTGTAAAGTTAAAAAAGACTGATATCATATGAGTACTTTGAAAGAGCACCCACCGCTCCTCACTGTAACTCCTACGACATGCCAACACACACAGCTACCATTAGATATTAATACAATTACAGTGAGTGTCACTCATCTCATCAGTCACCACAGCCTCGCAGTGTCTTTATTCAAATGCAGTAATTGCAGAATCCGGAAGCTTCAGGAAATAAATAAATAAATAAACAGTTGCTCTATTACTTTAAAAAAACTATATTTAAATAAAAAATACGAAAATAATATACTTGACAAAATATCTATAAACTAAGTAAAAAGGAGAATTTTTTTATCTTGCTAATCACAATTTTCAAGAATATGATGAGAAAATGAATTTTTTAGAAATGTTATCAAAAAATTGTTTGGTAAACTAACATATTCTTGGGAATATTGGGTTAATTTTCTTGATGCTATGTTTAGTTGTATTAAATTTTCTTTTGCTATAGAAATCCTAAAATACCATCACAAAATAAAATTCCGGGAAAATTAGACTTCCACAAAAATTTTAAAAAACTTGTACTAAACATGAATAAATAAGATTAACACTTTCTCTTCCGGAAATCTTAAAAAAACCTATATCAAACTAATGTAATTACTAATTAGTTTCGCTTGCGTATCAAAACAGGCAAAGTATTTATTTTGTTTTATTTTTTATTTAAATTTTTAATTTTTTACTTTTAGTTTTCTGTATAAATTTTTAATAGATTTTATTAATATCATGTTAAAGGAGATAAGTTATCTCATGTCATAAAGACAAATTTATGGGCTCCACCATCTGAAAAATAAAAAGAAAATAAAAATGAAGGGTTTGCATATCTTTGGTACTAATATAATATGTACTCATTTACTAAAAGTAGAAAAATGTGATGGTTTAGGAAAAAATAACCATACAATGGCTAAAATGGTAAAAAAATATATTATCATGAGTCAATTTTCTCCTTTATCATATTCGACCTTATTTCCTTTTTGTTCAGCGTCAATTTTCTTCTTTTTTTAATTTAGAAATATTTTGATTTTTTTTTTCTCTATTGCTATTTTTCACTTTTAATTTTTCTATAAATATTGTAAGTTTTTAATACATTTGATTTGATTTTTTCTTTTTTTATCATGAGTCTATTTTTATTCTTCTGAGAAGAATAAAATAAATATTAATTAAGTTTCTAATGATATTAAGAATAAATTTGAATGATTATAGAAAATAAGTGATTAAAAAAAATAAGAGAATAAGTGATTCATAGTAAAACCATACGAGAGTTTTTGAATTTTTCTCAAAAGCACATAAATATATCTTTCCTTTTACACTATAAGAAACCAATTTTATCCTGCACATACATAAAAGGATATGCCACTTGTTTTTCTAAACGGGGGGCCCACATAAATTTTGTAAGTGCAGTATGATATATTTTATTTCTTATTGCAGGAGAAAATATAACTACATAAAAATAATATACCTGCATAGAAATTGAGCTGGTTCCAATAATTTGTTACTATTTGGACAAGTAGCTAAATGTATTTACAAGACGCTAGCCTCCAATGTGAAATCCCATTAACAAATTGTATTCACACGATGCTAGCAACATCCCATTGAAAAATTGTCATATTGATCAGAAAGTTAGATATTTTGTTTTTAGAGAAACAAAGTGAACCAATGGGCCAGTTTGCTCGGTCTTTGGCCCAAAAAGTACTAGATTATGTTTGTAAATTTTCGGTGGCCAGTCTAAAAATGGCTTGGCCCATAATAGACTTGCCAAAATTAGCAACTCTATTAGGGAGCAATGACATCTGGAAGAGCTGGCTTAGATTCCTTCTAAGATTTGTTCTCACTCCTCGAGTCCTCGTATCTCAACTCTGTTGAAAAAAAAACAATTCATTCACACGAAGGTCAAATGGGTGGGGTGGCTAGGTAGCCTTACTTTGTAGCTAGCCTTTATTTTCTCTTAGGGATTGTTTAATAGAGGAATTTTGTTTTTATTCGGTAATCATGATTTTCTGGAATATATTTGGAAAATAACTTTTTCAAAAATGTTAGGAAAAAAGTGTTTGATAGGCAGAAATATTGGTGGAAATATTTATTGAATTTTCATATTACTATGTTTGGTTGATAGTAAAATTTTGATGGGATTTTGGATAGAATTTACAAATGTACCCTAATTTTTAAATATTAATCTGCAAAGCAAGTACAACTCAGGTTATTTTCGTCTTTGAATTCTTGAGGTGTTACTTTTTGGTTTCCTTGGAAAACACACAATTCCATATAATCTGTGAAATCTTTTTGTTGGAATCTTGAAAAAATTTACGTTACTTTTGAAATCCTAACATTTCAACTTTCCAGTGATTATATCATATTTTTACTTTACCAAACGTTGCATTTAAGTTTCTCGAACCTAATAATCCAAGGAAACCATGGAGAATCCGCCTAACATGTAAAGAACCTTGAGGTCATCACCCCAAAAGCTAGCTCAAATGATGGGAGTGCCAAAGGCCTTATAAACTCCACATTCGTTGCTCATACAACCAATGTGGGATTATATATCTCAACACGCCCCTTACACAAGAGCCCTTTGGGCTTGAAGCGTGGATTATGCACAGGCCCAATTTTTTTTTGGTTTACCTTTTGTGTTTTTTATTTTTTTTCATATTCCACAAGTAGCTTTTTTACTTACATCCAGAAAGTAAACTGAAGCTGGTTTGGTCCATGGGATATGCAGATCATGAAATAAATGTTGGAACCATAGAAGTATTCTGCTTCGGACGACAATCTAGATACAGTAGGTTGCTTTTTGAAACGCCAAGCTACAAGAGAGGATCCAATGAATATACACATACCAGTTATGGATCTTCTGGTATCTGGGCAAGATGCCCAGTCCGAATCACTGAATGCTTTAATATGAAAATCTGATGATGAAGGAAAGAACAATCTTGTAAAAGGAGCTCCTTTTAAGTAACGAAGAATTCGTGTAGCTGCTGTCATATGAGAATCCAGAGGTGTAGATATAAACTGACTAAGCTGTTGGACCGAAAAGGAGATGCCAGGACATGTAGTGGTAAGGTATAAGAGCTTTCCCACTAGACGTCGATATGGTGCAGCATCAGTGAGAGGAGTGCCATTGGTTCTGCTTAAGCGAAGATTGGAGTCCATAGGTGTAACACACGATTTTGCAGCAAGGAGACCAGCATCAGAAATAATCTCAAGTGTGTATTTGCATTGATTTAAATGGATGCCTTTCTGAGAGCGAGAGTGATACGAATGGGGTGTGCGTTGGAAGGGATGGGCTGGCACCAGTGAGACCGAAGAGGATGACTAGTGCACCTAGTTGGGCTGTGGATTATCAGATTGGCTGAAGGGCTATATACTTGTTGGTTGAGGTTGTTATGAGTTGTTAGTTGGTAATAAATGCATGTAGTTTTTCTGTTAGTCTGTTAGGTAGTTTACAGTTAGTTTGTTAGTAGGAATCTGTTAGTAGTTGTTAGTCTGTTAGTCGTTTGGGATGTAAAGGTGGTCTATAAAAGCTATCTCACTGTAAACTGAAAGGTCATTGATTCATACAAAGTATTTTCAGAGTTCTCAAGAGTTCTTCTCTTATCAATTGGTGCTTTCAAGGCTTCTCCATTTTTCTTGCAATCATGAAGGTGCAGGAACTTGCAGAAGAGTTCGAATCCTTTCGGCTTCGTATGGAGCAACGCTTCGAAGAGAATCAGGCACAGATTGCGACGTGCAATTCTCAACTTCAGCAAATTCATGCTGCTGTTATGGGATTGGAAACTCGTGCTCATGATTCAGGACCGGTTCGTCATTCTCACCAATCTTCTGATCATGTTAGTTCTTCTAATCATGCTGTTCGCTTTGGTAATCATACTGGTGATTATAATAATCCTCGCTCATTCTTTAAATTCGTTCGTATGGAATTTCCTTCTTTTAATGGCAATGATCCCAATGGCTGGATTTTTAAAACGGAAATGTTGTATGCTTTACAACAAGTTCCTGAGGATTATAAAATTCAATTGGCTGGGTTGAAAATGGAGGGAATTTCTGCTCCCTGGTATCAATGGTTGTATAGAGGAGGTACGTTGAAAGGCTGGAATGATTTCAAGGTGGCTTTATGTCAACGTTTCGGGGCTGAAGCATACTTGGATTTGCGTGGGGTGTTATCCAAGTGATGCTCTCCGGCAAGTATACCGATCGCACAAGTAATAAAGTGATAAGAAAAGTTCGTCTCCACAGGGATTGGGATCTAATATCAATTAAACTTTTTCTTAAAGAATGAAAGTTTTCAAATATGATTTTGACAAATAGTGTCAAATTGGGTAAAATTGAATTCTGAAAACAAAAGACTTATTTTTGTATTTTTGGTTTGTTAAATAAAACAATAAAAATGAGAAATGATTTGTAAAAAGGATATGAGAAAAGCATTGTAGCCAGGGTTCATTCACCAAATGATCCCCGTTTTTTACTCCGGATTGATTTTCAATAATTATTTATATAATTACTCAGATAAATTATCATCTAAAAGATTTAATAGCTAACCCTCAATTCCTTGCAGGGTTAACCCTTTAATCCCATAAGAAACCCCAATTCCTTGCAATGTTTCTCATGGGATCAAGCAATGGGCGCGATAATTTAAGCATCTGCAATCGTATACACGTCTATTCCTAGCACGCATACAGATTGTTATCTTACCCCCTTTCGAGATCAAAACCCCAATATTCCTATCTAGGATTTTGATCCTCAGAATATCCCCAACTATCAGATTGATCAACTCTAACAAAGGGAATATAAAATTCGCACAGAGTAAAAATAAAGATAATTATATAAACCAAAAATCACAAATCAATCCTTCGTATCAAAGGTTCACATATGGATCGTGACCCTGACTACAATAAAAAGATCTAGCCGATCAACATACTGATCGCTGATCTAAAATTCAACATAAACTAAAAATAAAAGAGAAAGAAAAAGAAGATGAAGATGAAGAACGAAGAACGCGAAGAACTCCACAGCTGCCTCTTTCTTCTCCCGGTCCAGATCTGAATGAATGGAATGGTGGAGGACCACCCTTTTTATACTTGAGTTTATGGGCGTGGTCCATGTGATGTTGCGTGTATAGATAAGGATGACACTTCAGCGTTATGTAATGCTGACAAAGCATCCTATCATTATTTGCTGCAGTGCCAGCTGTGCTTTGACTCAGCGCTTTGATTACAGATTCTTTCCTTAATTGCTTCAGTGCTAATTGAGGATAGTTTGAAATGTGATGTAATGTTTAAATGCTCATCCTCGCAATTTTTTGAATCTCTTCCTTTTTAACTGGAACAAGATGAAGAACGAAGAATGCCACAGAGCCCTTCTCCTCCAGTCTCTCCAGATCCAGATGGAATGGAATTATCAAAATGTGTGGGATTTCCTCTGAAGACTGAATTGTGTGTCATGGAGTGTGTGGAGAGGAATCTTTGCATAGGTAGCAACTAGGGTTTCGCCGCATCTTCCAAAATTACCCCTGAAACGTGTAATGGAATAATTAATTACAACTTTATTACCGAAACGTATAACGTAAAGATTTAATTAAAACTTTATTACGTAACTGAAGAATTAAATTAAAACTTATTACGTAACGAAAGAATTAATTAAAAACAGTTTTGAATTCAAATTTCGCTTCTTTTTCCTGTAAAAACACAACTAACATGTGCATATTATTGACATTCAAAGAATCAACATAATTAGCAAATATGTATTTAAATTGCTCTCTTATGACTCAATTCTTGTCAATTTTAAGACAGAAAAATCACAATTGACAGAGGCACATCAAACCATTCCCAGATTTAAACGTTGTTGTCCCCAGCAATGTAAAAGACTTAATCCAGGAAATATTCACTTAATCCAACATAACAATCATACACAATCAGATACAATATGCCATGCATGCCTGACTCAATATCATGAACTTCCAATAATGCCATCAGCTTCTTAAATATACAAGTCTACATTGATTACCCCTCACACAGATAAATAATGTTCACTCAACACTTAGTGTTTAAGGGTATCATGAGCACTTAATTACTCAAAGCTATAACACTATCATATGCTTGATTATATTCTCAAAAATTCTTAAAATTGAAGAATCAAACACATGCATCAATTGATCAAAAGGACTTCACAGGTTGTAACTTGGCCGGGGTAATAGGTAGGAAAATTTGGATAGTAGCTCAAACAACCAAGAGATTGAAAACTGATATTATTTCACTTTTAACAGATTCAATCAATTGTTTTGCTCCACTAACATTCCCACAGAATTTCGGGAATTAATTCCTTCCAACCACCTTTTATTTTTTTCCTTTTTCTTGCTTTCTTTTCTTTTTCTTTTTCATTTTTCCCTTTCTCTCTTCTTTTTTTTCTTTTCGTAAGGGCATAGATGACTTTTTTTTTCATCCCTTAATTACTTGACCTTTGTGGAGCTTACCTCAATTTCTTTATTTTATTTTCAACACATTCAATGATTCAATCTCAATCAAGGTAAGTTACGAAAAATGGATATAGGCTAAGCCATCAATCAGGCCACAGGTCATTTATCAAGAATTAAGTTCAGGCTCAAAGGGGTAGCAAGGGAAAATCTCATACAGGTGGGTTATTTTGGCCAATAGCAAATAAGAACAAAATGCCTTTATCATATCAATCAATGCATGCATCACAGAGAAACAAATCAAGTTCTAGAGTATTACAACAATGAGGCCTCTCAACAAAAGTTTCAGTGTTTAGGCTCAAAACCTCACAGCTATGGTATCAATGCAGACTCAAGAAAATTGACTTCAGACATTATCAGAATTCACAATCTTAACTCAGACAAACGAGCAATCATGTAATCCAATTATGCCTATGCAATGTTATGCCAGAAAGTCATACAATATATCTCTTAAAATTTAATCATGTACATTAACAAGATGAGCACATTTAAACCTGGGATAACACACTTTCTTCTTCTTTTTTTTTTTATAGCACACAAAATAACTAAGAAAATTAAAAGAGTTAGAATATCTCCCCTGATAGAAGAATTGCAGTTCTAAGGTGCATGCCAACCATTCCCAGATTTAGAGCATTGCTGTCCTCAGCAATAATTAAACCCCAAGAAGGAAGAAAATCCTGCACAATAGAACAAATAGTGGCATATAGAAGAAACTATAATGCACACATTAAAACATCAGAGAAAAATATACCAACACAAAATAACTTAAAAATACGAAACAGAAAAATAAACTAATATACAAGATCTCCATCAGCAAGGAGATAAGATCAGCCCTCCATGTCATCCCCCTCAGCAGTGTGGGATGACTCAGCAAATGAAGGGTCTGGTGGTACTGGTTGCCTTGGTGTATGGGACCACCATTCCCAGAATTGATCCAAACCATGGATCCATGTTAAGAATTCTTTGAAACTTTGATTTTTCCGAGAGATAGAGTCTCGGTGTCTCTTGTCAAATTTCAGCTCCCGGTATCTCTTCCAACTTGTATCAAAGAATTTCACTACTTCCTTTCTTCTTACCTTCTTCTTTGTAGGAGTACGCCTCTCTTGAAGCGTTCTCACCTCTTTGACATCATCATTTAAATTTTTAGGAAGATCTTTCACTTCCACTTTTGGGTTTCCATTTTCTTTGGCATCATCTTTTAAATTTTGAGGAAGCTCAACCGCTACAGCTTGTTCTTCCGTTACAACTTCAAGATTAAAACAATCGTCTTTGTGAGAAGACTGTTTTAAAGAATCAAAGACATGGATAGTAACGGTTTCATCATTCATTCTTAGCTCTAGCTTCCCGCTTTCCACATCAATCAGTGCACGAGATGTAGCTAAGAAAGGTCTACCCAGCAAAAGTGGCATTTCAGCTCCTCCTTCCATATCCAACACTACAAAATCAGCAGGGAAGATGAACTTGTCTACCTTCACAAGAACATCTTCTATTATTCCACTAGGCTTTCTTACAGACTTATCAACAAGTTGAAGAGATGCCAAAGTGGGTTTCAAATAGGTTATCCCCAAAGATTCACAAACAGACAAGGGCATTAAATTTATACTTGCCCCAAGATCACACAAGGCTCTACCAAATTTGGTGTTCCCAATTTCAATAGTAATATTGAAGCTTCCTGGATCATGACGCTTAGGCGGGAACTTCTTTGTAATTATAGCACTACACTCTTCAGTGAGTGTCACCGTTTGGCATTCCTGCAACTTGTGCTTCCTTGACAAGAGGTCCTTCATAAACTTGGCATAATTGGGCATGCCAGCCAAGGCTTCAGCAAAAGGAATATTTATATGTAATTTCTTGAAAATATCAAGAAATCTGCCATATTGTTGCTTTTGAGCATCCTTATTGAATCTGCCAGGATAAGGTGCCATGGCTCGCACATATTCAGGACTCAGCTCAAACTTCTTCTTTTCAGCAACAATAGGAGGCTCTTTTTCTTCACCTTTCTGAATAGGTGTTTGGACATTAGAAGGAATCTCCTCTTCTTTTTCTGGCTCCTCCACCACCTTAAGCTTTTCTGGAGCTCCTATCACCTTACCACTTCTAGTTGTGATAAACATACAATCCTCCTTGGAATTTTTAAATGTGTTACTAGAGGAAGTGCCTGGATTTTTATCAGCAACTTGCTTAGCCAGCTGGCCAACTTGATTCTCTAAATTCCTGATAGAAGCATTTATGTTTTTAGTGGTGGCCCTAGTCTCTTCCATGAAGGCATTGGAGTGTTGGGCCATTTGTCCAACTAACCTTTCCAATTCAGAAGGCTCCTTAGCTTGGACTGGTGGAGGCTGCAAGTAGTTGTTGGAATTATAATCCAGTCCTGTGCCTTGAGTTCTCCTCTGAAAATTGTTATTTGCAGAAGGGAAATTATGATTCCTAGGAATGTTTCTTGGTGGAGATCTTTGCTCGTACCATACTCCATTCACTTGCACTTGTTGAGGAGAATCAGAAGATAACAAAGATGAGCATTCATTGGATTCATGCTCACCCTTGCAATATTCACAAACCACAGATGCAACTTGCATAGTGGAAAGTTGCATCTTGTCCAGCCTTGAGGTCAAATTTGCTAGCTGTTGTGCTAACAATTTATTTTCAGCCAGAACCGCATCATTGTTATCTAGGTGTAGAATCCCTCTCTTAGGCTTGGCTGTCAAACATTCATTTTCATTGGCAGCCATTCTTTCTATTAACTCAAGAGTCTCATTTGCTCTCAAGGATTTGATGCTACCACCTGCTGCACCATTCAGCACCATCCGAACTTCAGGTTTACACCCATTGAAAAAAATTCGGACCTGATCACCATTAGTCATGGGGTAATGAGGACATCTCCTCATTAGATCTTTAAAGCGGTTCCAGGCTGCACACATAGTTTCACCCTCAGCCTAAGTGAAATTGGTGATATCATTCACCATCTGGTTATATCTTTCCATGGAAAAGAACTCAGCAAAGAATTTATTTGAGAGACTCTCCCATGATGGAATACTTCTTGCTGGTTGCCTTTCCAACCAATTCAAAGCTTTCCCCTTTAGAGCAAAGGGAAACAGTCTCAGTCTGACTGCATCATTGGACACCTGGGGGTGTTTAGTGGAGTCACAGATCATCAGAAATCTGTCAATGAACCTGTGAGGGTCCTCATCAGCCTCTCCACCAAACTGAGCTCTCTCCACCAACTGAATATTGGAAGACTTAAGCTGCCAATTATTGTTACCAATATCAGGTTGAACAATGCTTGAGTTAGGCATATTAAAAGATGGAGTCAGAATAGTATCCATGAATGGATTGTCTGCAACATTGTTTGAGGCCATGATTGGTGATTCTTCAGGCAGAGTTTCCTGTTTCTCTTTTCAGTCCTTGTGATCTCAGAATCAAATGGAAACTCTGCAGTTTTAACTCGCATACAACTCAGAAAAGAGATCAGTATCACTTTTAAACAAGAATAAAATAAAATAAAATCAAAAAATAAAAAAATAATAAAAAATAATAAAAAAATAAAAAATAAAAATATTCACAAATATTCACAAATCCAATTCTAAAGATCAAGATTATATGATATCAGAAACGTCAATCCCCGGCAACGGCGCCAAAAACTTGATGCTCTCCGGCAAGTATACCGATCGCACAAGTAATAAAGTGATAAGAAAAGTTCGTCTCCACAGGGATTGGGATCTAATATCAATTAAACTTTTTCTTAAAGAATGAAAGTTTTCAAATATTATTTTGACAAATAGTGTCAAATTGGGTAAAATTGAATTCTGAAAACAAAAGACTTATTTTTGTATTTTTGGTTTGTTAAATAAAACAATAAAAATGAGAAATGATTTGTAAAAAGGATATGAGAAAAGCATTGTAGCCAGGGTTCATTCACCAAATGATCCCCGCTTTTTACTCCGGATTGATTTTCAATAATTATTTATATAATTACTCAGATAAATTATCATCTAAAAGATTTAATAGCTAACCCTCAATTCCTTGCAGGGTTAACCCTTTAATCCCATGAGAAACCCCAATTCCTTGCAATGTTTCTCATGGGATCAAGCAATGGGCGCGATAATTTAAGCATCTGCAATCGTATACACGTCTATTCCTAGCACGCATACAAATTGTTATCTTACCCCCTTTCGAGATCAAAACCCCAATATTCCTATCTAGGATTTTGATCCTCAGAATATCCCCAATTATCAGATTGATCAACTCTAACAAAGGGAATATAAAATTCGCACAGAGTAAAAATAAAGATAATTATATAAACCAAAAATCACAAATCAATCCTTCGTATCAAAGGTTCACATATGGATCGTGACCCTGACTACAATAAAAAGATCTAGCCGATCAACATACTGATCGCTGATCTAAAATTCAACATAAACTAAAAATAAAAGAGAAAGAAAAAGAAGATGAAGATGAAGAACGAAGAACGCGAAGAACTCCACAGCTGCCTCTTTCTTCTCCCGGTCCAGATCTGAATGAATGGAATGGTGGAGGACCACCCTTTTTATACTTGAGTTTATGGGCGTGGTCCATGTGATGTCGCGTGTATAGATAAGGATGACACTTCAGCGTTATGTAATGCTGACAAAGCATCCTATCATTATTTGCTGCAGTGCCAGCTGTGCTTTGACTCAGCGCTTTGATTACAGATTCTTTCCTTAATTGCTTCAGTGCTAATTGAGGATAGTTTGAAATGTGATGTAATGTTTAAATGCTCATCCTCGTAATTTTTTGAATCTCTTCCTTTTTAACTGGAACAAGATGAAGAACGAAGAACGCCACAGAGCCCTTCTCCTCCAGTCTCTCCAGATCCAGATGGAATGGAATTATCAAAATGTGTGGGATTTCCTCTGAAGACTGAATTGTGTGTCATGGAGTGTGTGGAGAGGAACCTTTGCATAGGTAGCAACTAGGGTTTCGCCGCATCTTCCAAAATTACCCCTGAAACGTGTAATGGAATAATTAATTACAACTTTATTACCGAAACGTATAACGTAAAGATTTAATTAAAACTTTATTACGTAACTGAAGAATTAAATTAAAACTTATTACGTAACGAAAGAATTAATTAAAAACAGTTTTGAATTCAAATTTTGAATTCAAATTTCGCTTCTTTTTCCTGTAAAAACACAACTAACATGTGCATATTATTGACATTCAAAGAATCAACATAATTAGCAAATATGTATTTAAATTGCTCTCTTATGACTCAATTCTTGTCAATTTTAAGACAGAAAAATCACACCTGACAGAGGCACATCACCAAGTTATCGCAAACTGGCACTTTGAGTGATTACATCCGCGATTTTGAGGCATTGATTAACCAAGTTTCTGATTTCTCAGATGAAGTACTTGCTAGTTTTTTCATGTCCGGATTGCAGGCTCATTTGCGTCGTGCTATTCAATTCCACAAGCCCACATCTCTTCATCAATCTATGCAGTTGGCGCTAGCTTATGATGCTCATCATGATGAATTGAAGAGTTCTTTTACTTCTACTTCGAAGTCTATTACACCACGTCCTGTGTTGAATACGTCTCCAATGTTGACAAGTTCAATGCATAAAATCACAAATTCTTCAGGGCCACTTGCACTACCTGCTCCTTCTTCGTCTTCTTCTTATAAGAAAGTGTCCCATGAGGAGATGCAGAAGCGAAGGGAGAAGGGCCTTTGTTATTATTGTGATGAAAAATGGACATCTCACCATAAGTGTCAGTCCAGAATGCTGTTGATGGTTGGGGAGTCTGTGGATGTTGATGTTGATTCTGATGAACAGATTGTGTGGCAACCAGATCTGGTACAAGTTGATGGTGGTGATGCGACATTGCATTCCATGGTGGGAGACTCCAATCCACGTGCTCTACAATTTTCTATTCGGATGAAGGGAGCACATGTGGTGGTTTTGGTCGATTCAGGTAGTTCTCACAATTTCATTAATTATGAGCTAGCTAAGCGACTCAATCTATCCATGTTGAAGACTAACAAAATGAGAGTTCATTTGGGCAATGGAGATTTTATGCAGTGTAACAAAAAATGCATTGATGTCTCACTTGTTATTCAAGGACATCATTTTGTGGTGGATTTATGGGTGATTGATTTGCATCAGATTGGGGTGATCCTGGGCATTGGTTGGTTGGGCACTTTGGGCAAGGTGTTGCATGATTACAATCTCATGACCATGGAATTTCAATGGGGTAAAGGAAGGGTGATATTGAAAGGGACGTCTACACAGAAACAGCAGTCTACCTTGCTGTTGCATCAGGGTGAACAGAAGACGCATAATTCTGAGTTGGATGGTTTGAAACTTTCCATTGCTCAAGAGTTATGGCAATTATTGGTAGAATACCAGGCTGTTTTTACCATTCCTACCATTGGTCCAAGGATCTCAACCAGTTTCGGTCCGTCCTTATAGGTATGCCTACCATCAAAAGGCTGAGATTGAAAAGCAAGTAGCTGCTCTCATGGATTCGGGCTATATTCGTGAAAGTAGAAGCCCATATCCATCTCCTGTGTTGTTGGTTAAGAAGCATGATGGTACATGGAGAATGTGCATCGATTATAGACAGCTCAATAGTATTACCATCAAGGATAGGTTTCCCATCCCTACCATTGATGAGTTGATGGATGAGTTGTTTGGTGCTATGGTGTTTACTAAGCTTGATTTGAGAAGTGGGTATCATCAAATAAGAGGAACACCAGAGGAGACATTTAAAACAGCCTTTCGCACCCATGAGGGTCATTATGAATTTTTGGTAATGCCATTTGACTTAACCAATGCACCTTCTACTTTTCAAGCAGCTATGAATCACATGTTCAAGGCACACCTTCGCAAATTTGTGATTGTTTTCTTTGATGACATCCTTGTGTATAGTGCATCCTTAGTAGAGCATGTGAATCATTTACGAATAACACTACAATGCTTGTTGGATAATGGATTTTTTGTCAAGTTGAGCAAATGTGCATTTGGAGTGTCCGAAATCGAATATCTCGGTCATCTGGTGTCTGGGGCAGGAATCAAGGCTGATCCTCACAAGATATCAGCTATGATTCAGTGGCCAACTCCTGGTAATATTAAGCAGCTTCGAGGCTTCTTGGGACTGACTGGGTATTACAGGCGGTTTGTTCAACAATATGCTTCCCTGGCTGCCCCTCTCACTGATCTTCTCAAAAACGATGCCTTCCATTGGTCTACAGAAGCAGCAGACGCTTTTAAAAACTTGAAGGCTGTCATGAGTGAGACACCAGTACTGCGGTTACCTGATTTTAGTCAATCTTTTGTCATTGAATCATATGCTTCCGCATTTGGTGTAGGTGCAGTTTTGTTGCAGGAAGGTAGACCCATTTCATTTTTTAGCAAGAAGTTGGGTAGTCGAATGCAGGAAGCTTCAACATATGTGAGGGAGCTTTATGCAGTGACTGAGGCTGTGAAACGTTGGAGACACTACCTATTGGGGTCACGGTTCATTATCAAAACGGATCACAGAAGTCTTAAGGAATTGTTGACTCAAACCATTTCTACTCCCGAACAGCAAAAATATGTTTGTAAGTTACTGGGATTTGACTTCTCAATTGAATATAAGAGTGGATCATCAAATGTGGTGGCTGATGCTTTATCTAGAAGTTTGGAGAATGCATCCACTGAAGCAGCTTCTCTGTTGTATCTCACATCTCATCCACGATATGAATTGTTGGATCAACTTCGTACAGAGAATCAAACTGACAGTTACTTAGTGAATTTACATCAACAGGTTAGTGACAACAGTTGCTTGAGAAGTGATATAACTGTTCGTGATGGCATCTTGTTCCATCGAGGGAGGTATTTGATCAGCCCTACATCGAGTTTAAAGCAGGAACTGCTCAAAGAAGCTCATTCCTCCCCAATTGGAGGTCATGCTGGAATCACCCGAACCGTTTTGAGGTTGACAGCTTCCTTATATTGGGAACACATGCGAAGAGATGTTGCTGATTTTGTGAAGATATGTCATACTTGCCAGTATGTAAAGACAACTACTAGCCCTCCATTGGGACTCTTGCACCCATTACGTATACCAGAAGGAGTATATGAGGATGTCAGCTTGGATTTTATCACCGGTCTACCACATTCTGCAGGTTTCTCTACCATTTTGGTAACTGTGGATCGCTTGACCAAGTATGCCCATTTTGGAGGATTACCAGCTACTTATACAGCTACTATGGTGGCTCGATTATTTTGTGACATGGTTGTAAAGCTTCACGGTTTTCCTAAAACACTGGTTTCTGACAGGGATCGCATCTTTATCAGCCATTTCTGGGCTGCACTGTTCAAGTTGAGTGGCACAACTTTGAAAATGAGCTCAGCTTATCATCCACAAATCGACGGTCAGACGGAGGTTACAAATCGGTACTTAGAACAGTATTTACGGGCATTTTGTCATGACCAAAATGGGAAATGGTTTTTGTATCTAGGATGGGCTGAACTGCATTATAATACAGCTGTACATTCATCTATAGATATGTCTCCTTTTCAAGCTTTATATGGGAAGCAACCAACCATGATACCGCCCTATACTCAAGGAACAGTGCGGGTGGCTGCATTAGACACTATGTTATCTCATAGAAATGAGTTTTTGGCAAGTTTGAAGAGTCATTTACATGCAGCTCAAAACCGAATGAAAGTTGCAGCAGACAAGCATCGAAAGGATAAAGTGTTTGTGGAAGGAGATTTGGTGTTAGTTAAGCTTCAACCTTACAGACAAATCTCTGTGGCAAAAAGGGGGAATCAAAAGCTCGCTAAGAGGTATTATGGTCCCTTTCCTATCAAAAAGGTGTTGAGTGCGGTAGCATATCAGTTGGAGTTGCCCCCTACGTCTCGGATTCATCCTACATTTCACATATCTGTTTTGAAGGCTTTTCATGGTAATTCTAACATTCCTATATTGGCCTTGCCAGATACTTACCGCGAAAATAGGCCTCTGCAACAACCAGTATCAGTGCTTGATTTTCGAATTGTTGCTCCTCATGGTACTCCTTCAAATCAGTGGTTGGTGCAGTGGTCCAACTCCTTACGAGAAGATGCGACGTGGGAATATGAGGAAGATCTTCTTCGTTTTTATCCTGACTTGGACCTTGTGGTCAAGGTCCCTTTTGATGGGAAGGATAGTGATACGAATGGGGTGTGCGTTGGAAGGGATGAGCTGGCACCAGTGAGACCGAAGAGGATGACTAGTGCACCTAGTTGGGCTGTGGATTATCAGATTGGCTGAAAGGCTGTAGACTTGTTGGTTGAGGTTGTTATTAGTTGTTAGTTGGTAATAAATGCATGTAGTTTTTCTGTTAGTCTGTTAGGTAGTTTACAGTTAGTTTGTTAGTAGGAATCTGTTAGTAGTTGTTAGTCTGTTAGTCGTTTGGGATGTAAAGGTGGTCTATAAAAGCTATCTCACTGTAAACTGAAAGGTCATTAATTCATACAAAGTATTTTCAGAGTTCTCAAGAGTTCTTCTCTTATCAGAGAGACTTCAAGTCCCAAAAATAACGCAAAGGACCCAAGTCTTTGATACGAAACTGATCATGTAGAAATGTTTTGACATGTAAAATTTCTGAGGAAGAATTTCTAGATAAGACGATGTCATCCACATAAACAAGTATAACAGTGAAGTAATCGTCCTTTTTTAGGATAAACATGGAGTGATCAAATTGTGCTTGAGTGTATCCAAGAGAAATTAATGCAGAGGATAGTTTGTTGTACCATTGACGGCTAGCCTGACGAAGTCCATACAATGACTTGTTTAGACGACAAACATGATCAGGTGCAACGTTCACCAGCCCTTGAAGAGGTTCCATATATACTTCTTCAGCAAATCACCGTGAAGAAATGCATTATTCACGTCAAGCTGCTCAAGAATCCATCATTTTGCTGCTGCCATTGCAAGGAGAAATCGAATAGTTGTTAACTTGGAAACCGGAGAAAAAGTGTCAAAGAAATCCACTCCTTCGAGTTGGGTGAATCCCTTTGCCACAAGTCTGGCTTTGAAGCGTTCTATATCACCATTGGATTTATACTTGATTCGATACACCCATTTGCAGCCAATGGGCGTTTTTCCAGTAGGTAGTTTGACAAGAGTCCAGGTGTTGTTTAATGCCAGAGTAGGAAGTTCAGAATCCATAGTGTAAGAACCTGCACCGCTAATTAAGGAGATTAATTAAATAAATGTGATAATTAGGAAATAATTCCATAATTGACTTAATAATTATTATAAGGCTCCAATAATTATAGTAAGTGGGTAATAATGCTAAAAGTCGCTATTCGGGCGAAAAGCGCAGATACCAGTTCTGCTGCCCGGTATAAATGCGTACCGGTGAAGTACCCCAAAAAATTATAATAAGTGCATGATAATTACTAGAATAATATGTGTTACTTGTAAAATAAGTTTCAAGTCAAAATAATGAGAAATGATGCCAGAACTGATACTGGCTATGGAAAAGCGCGTACCGAAAAGGTGCTCCGAAAAATAAAATAAAAACATGATAATTCTTAGAAAAATGAGTAGGTTAATATTTCAAAGTTTGGGATTAAAATGTTTTGCGTAGCTATTAATGCTAATACTGCACGTTAAATGACAATGTGGCTATAAATACCATTATGATTGGCACACAACCCTAGAATCAGATTTCCCTACGTGACTAGAGAGGGTGGTTGACTAGAAATGCTCTCCTTTGGCCTTCTTCACCATTTCTTGAGCAAGTTGGCACCTTTTGCTTTGATTCTTCTCTTTTTGTCCTTGTAAACACTAGTGAGCATCATTGTAAGTGGTGTGTGTGTCTCATTTCTGAGTTAGAGGGGCTGTGTGAGGGGTTTGTGGGCTGAGTTGGTGTTTCCATTGGTGTGAGCCTTTTTTCATGCCATTGGATGCTTCAAGGAGCATGCTTTGTGAAGAAAAAACCAAGTCTTGTTGTCATTTTCGTTTTGGGTCAAAGTCAAAACTTTGAACGTCCATTTGGGAGCTCCATGAGCACTTGAGTTGCTGTTTTGGAACCTTGGGTAAGTCCCCTCACCTAATCATGAGTTTTAGTAGCTTAAAGATGATGTCTTTGCATGCTAATGGTTAAAATGAAGTAATCAACACTTAATGGAACTTGTATATGCTTAAAAATGGATCCTTGGACGTGTACATGTTGTAA
The DNA here is from genome assembly GCA_032173675.1 of Gastrolobium villosum. Taxonomy (NCBI): domain Eukaryota; kingdom Viridiplantae; phylum Streptophyta; class Magnoliopsida; order Fabales; family Fabaceae; genus Gastrolobium; species Gastrolobium villosum. The sequence continues at coordinate 67,692 of JAVKPL010014408.1, forward strand.
AAGTTGAACCTTTGGATTTGATTTTCGTGAAATGCAGAAACTGCATTCTGTCGTGAAATATCTGGATATGTGTTCGTGAAATATCCGGATATGGATATCCGGATATGATATCCGGATATTGATATCCAGATATGGGAATCTGAATATCCGGATATTGATATCCGGATATAGACAATGAGATATCCGGATATGGGATATCCGGATATGCCCCCGACATATATCCGGATATTCTGAGATTTCGTAGAACAGTGAGGTACTGTTCATACAGAGATGATGTTGGGGTTTGTGGACCCTAGTTGTAGGAAGTGGACTTCTGTAATGAATTATCTAAGTCAGAACCTAAGGGGTTAAGGGCTTATGGCTTTGAGGGAAGCCTTAAGACGTAAACCGTAAAAGGAAAAACATAGTCTTTATGCTTATGTTTGTGAGCTTTGAGTATTGATACGATTGTTGGTCCTAAATCAGATTGTGATCTGCTGTGTTGGACTAGAGCTGTTTGGACTCTTGGCTTGGATCGTTGCTTGCAAGGTAAGCTTTCGTGTCCTCGGTTTAGCCATGTTATGGTTCTACATATCCCAGGGGATGTGGTCTTATGCATGCTGTGTTACATGCTTTTGATGTTTTGGAAATGCTATTGAGCTTTATATGCAATGTGCTTATACGATATGCATGTGGGTCCACCTATACAATAAGCCTGAGTATGTGGCACATACAACATGGTGAGGCTGTGGGTGAGGTGAAAGCGATGTTCCTTGTACTACTATGTGGGTAATAGACGTATTCCTGCATTCTCTGGCTAGTAGAATAGTGATAACTCATATGGCATGGATATCTGTTGCACTGCATACTTTTGGAAATTATACTAGAAATTACTGCTTTTAGAACTTATATTGCACATGTAAGTGAGCTTGGGGTGGAAGATCCTTGAGGGCCCCTTGTCTTACTGAGATTTCTTGTTTAGAGATCTTACCCCACATTTGGGGTCGCTTATTTCAGGTTCAGGTAATTCGGGGGCTGATGCCTCTGGCGGCCGAAGGCCAGAGCTTAGTTGATATATAGACTTGTTGTATGCTGACATGACTGGATTTGGATGCTATATATGTTTTCTTTCAGTATCATGTTATTTGAGTTGAGACTACTGTTGGGCTTTGTTGCCTTATTTGGTGAGCATAGGGATTGTCCATGCCACATAGACTTGGTTATGTCTTGGCTAATTTATAGTTGTAATAATGTATCAGGATTTTTGGTCTAGGCTATATGTTGTAGTCCTGTGACTTAGATACTCACTTTATATTTATATATGAGGTATTCAGTTAATTGTCTTGCAATTTACATACAGGCGATATTTTATGAAATTGATTAAGTAATCAACTTGGCTAAGGTTAATGACATCATAATTGAATTAAAGAAAAAGTTATTCCGCGATTTAATTAAGCGTAGCTTAATACGATGACATGTTAACAAACCGGGTTAACACGGGGTGTTACACATAGCTTGTTTCCAATGTTCAAATTTGATAGCTTGGGTGAAGGTCTTAGGTTCTTTAAGAGAGGTGACATTAAGGCAAAAGTTTTTGTAATCTGATGAACACATGTCATATGATAAAACATTAGTTAAAGGATATCTAGGAAGATGAAAGTTATTACCTGAAGATGATTTGTCCAACTGGGATGAGAATAAACTGCAACGATAATAGTGTAGATAGCTTAGAGGAGCACGTTGACGTGAAGACCTTCTAACTTGCTGGGGTGAGGGTTGTATAGGTGATTGGTGTGGTTCTGGATTGGTATTTGGTAATTCGTTTTGGGCTGTTTGGTTTGGAAGAGTGGTTGGGATTTCAAAATGAACATATGTATCAGAATATTGGTTTATGAACTCTGTGTTTGGAGAAGATTCTGGTGTAGTTGATGTATGATGAAAGGGAAATATTTGTTCATGGAAAATAACATTTTGAGATACAAAGAATTCATGAGATAAGAGATCATATAGAAAGTAACCTTTTGTTCCATCACAATGACCCAAGAAATCTGCTTTGCGTGCACGTGATGAGAATTTTGCACGATAAGATGAAATGGTGGAGGTATAAGCAAGGCAGCCAAAGATACGTAAATGGACGAGGACAGGGGTGAACCATAGAGCTTTTCATATGGAGTTATATTCCCAATTACTGGACTGCATGTACGATTTATTAAGTGTGTAGCATGAGTGACAGTGTAGCTCCAAAAGAAAGAGGAACCTTTGCTTGAAATAAAAGGGATCTAGCTACATTCATAAGGTGCTGATGCTTGCGCTCCACAATGCCATTTTGTTGTGGGGTTTCAATGCATGTACGTTGATGAATAATTCCTGCTTGATTATAAAAGCTATCCATTAGAAATTCTAGTCCATTATCTGATCGAACCACGTTGATGATTGTCCCAAATAGAGTTTTGATGAAATTTATGAATTGCTGCAAGTGACTACGAGCTTCACCCTTTGTACGCATGAGTATCAACCATGTAAAACGTGAAAAATCATCCACCAAAGTGAGAAAGTATCTGTGTCCATGTATTGAATCAGTTGAATAGGGACCCCAAATGTCAGCATGGAGTAAATCAAAAGCTCTTATAGATTTTGAATTGCTCAAAGTAAAGGGAAGTTTAAGTTGTTTGGCAAAATGACAAATATCACAATGAGTAATCTGTTTTGATGATATGAAAGGAAATTGTAAAGACATAGAATGAACTACATCTATAGAAACATGACCTAATCTTTGATGTCATAACAGAGAAGCATCATTATTTTGGGTTATATTACCGGTGGAAATATGAACAACTAAGCTAGAAGTGCTTCTGGTCAATTTGCTCGACTTGCTGATTATCACATACAATCCATTCTTTCTCTCAGCAGAACCAATCATCGTTGGGTAAGTGAGGTTTTCTCCTGTATAAGACAGAAAGATTCATCAAAGGTAATAGTACAAGAAATAGAATTCAAAATCTTAGTAACTGAAAGAAGATTTATATGGAAATTTGGCACAAATAAAACATTAGTCAATATAAGTTTTGGGGAAAGAATGACAGTTCCTGCTATAGATGCATTCACTGTAGAACCATTGGGTAGCATTATGGATATTGGATCAATTTGATGGAAGCTTGAAAACTGTGAAAATACATGGGTGATGTGATCAGTTGCACCTGTGTCTATTACCCATTCTACGCTCATCATACCTGATTGAAAGTTGTTAACAGATGATTGATTAGTGTTGGTTGCATTAACTGAGTGTGGTGCTTGTACACTTTCTGCATTCATCTCTGGCTTTTGTAACAAATTGAGAATCCTCTGGTACTGATCCTAGATCATATTCATTGATGGTGTTTGCATCAAACGTGCATCAAATTGCTCAGCATTCACCTCAGTAGTTACTGCATCTACATTGCTGGAATTGTTTCTTTTGTATCCAGGTGGAAAACCGTGGAGCAAGTAACAGGTCTCAATTGTATGGTTTGACCTATTACAATGAGTACACAACCCGTTATTCATGGATCCTCTTCCACCATAACTGCGTCCACGACCTCTAAAATTACGTCCACCATTGAATTGTCCTCCACCTCTTCTGTAATTGAATTGATCCCCAACAACAGCTAGTGCTTGAGGATTGTTAGAAAAATTCATACTACTCTCTGATTGAAATTGACGTTCTTGTTGAGCTATTAATGAGAATGCCTTAGTGACATTAGGCAAAGGTTCAATAAGCATGATTTGTTATCTTACCTGAGCATATTGCTCATTTAATCCTTTCAAGAAACCGATAGTCTGATATCTATCTCGATAGTTACGTATTTGTTGTACGGATCCACATACACATCGAGTTGCTGGAGTGGAAGTGGCTTCCAAATTTCCAATTCATCCCACATCATCTTCAGCAATGTAAAATATTCACTTACGGATTTCTCTCCTTGACAGATCTTGTAAATATCCTCTTGAAGATCAGAAACACGAAGGATATCTGATTGTGAGAAACGATTCTTTAAGTCTTCCCATGCATCTGATGCTGTCTCGATCCACAATATTGATTGTGCTATAGTTTGTGTGATGGATCTGTGAATCCACCCCATAACTATAGTATTACATCGATCCCAAGCTTCAAATTCAGGATCCATTACATTCGGCACAGTTACATTTCCATTAACGAAACCAAGCTTGTTCTTGGATTTGAGTGCCATTGACATAGCATGAGATCATGGGTGATAATTTCTCCCATTGAGTGGTGGTGTTACAAGCACCTGTGACGGATTTTCATTTGGATGAATGTATAATGGATGTGATGGATTGGTCAAGAATTCTGGCAATTGGACTTGATTTGCCATGAAAAACAAGAAAAGAAATTGATGAATGTAGGCTTGAAACAAAAGAAAACAGATCTAATCGTCGAAGCAGATATCAGAGCTTTGAGAGCTCTAATACCATGTAAAGAACCTTGAGGTCACCACCCCAAAAGCTAACTCAAAGGGTGGGAGTGCCCAAGGCCTTATAAACTCCACATTAGTTGCTCATACAACCAATGTGAGACTATATATCTCAACCTAACAAGCCCTTATTTCCAAGAAGAAAAAAACAACAACGACAATATTTTTTTAATCCCATATTTACTTGTTCAAGCCAATCTAATATTGACACATGTTTTTAACTTAAAAATTACTTTTAAACTAAAATTTTAAAAAACAAAAAATAAAATCAAATACTGTTTAGTGACTATATAAAAATGGAAAAAACCAGTATAATGTTGTAGGACAATTCCCTTGTCATGCTATAATGACAATAAGAATGGGATCCACAATGTTTAAAAAAAAAAAGACAGCACAAATATCGATATATGTGTAAAAAATTTGACATTTGTCATATAACATGACAAATGCAAAATCCTATAAAAATATTCCGGCAATTGTTGATACTTCCATTTTCCTTAAAAAAATGATGATGTCAATAATAAAAAAAAACCACAGCTACTTTTACCGTATCTTTTAGAATTTGACCGAGTGAGATAACGAGCTAGTCTAGTCAACTCTCAAAACTGGATTTTCAAAAATTAGTAAAAAAATTGAAAAATCAAACTTAAACCTGTTGAACCATTTGAAGTTTTGAACTGATCAAGATAATTTATTTTTAGAATTCTTTTAAAAACTTTTACATTACACTGATTATTTGGTTCACAATTAATCAAAGCTTATCCTTCTCCTCTTAATTCGTTCAATGTGAGATAAATAAAAGTTTTTAATGGAACAAGATTTTGACTTCTATTTATAATAAGAAGCTTCACCTCTTCCCCTTTTTAATTTTAATTTTCTTTGGTACATTGACAGGAGTTGCACTAAGCTTCGCAATCGTAAAAGAACGAGAATAATCCCCCAATCGGAAATTAAATTACTTGAGACAAGGTTTGATCCATGCACCAAGCAATCCCTTGAGAGCTCTGCCAACTGAGCTACCCTTGGGGGTTTATCTCTTCTCCCTTTATTTAATAGGGTATTGATTTCTCTTATGACAAATCTTCTCGTGTAACTTAAAAAATCAATACCCTTATTTTTTATATATTTTTTTTTGTAATGAATACCCTGATTTAATTTGGAACTAGTATAGAATAAGTTTTATCTTTTTCTATTTGTATATTCAACGTGGGACGAGTTTATTTGATAAATCAATTTAACAATGTTAGAAATACATTTTAATACTTTTTTTTGTTTTATTTATACTTAGTATATGTATATTATATTTTACACACACACATTAGGAACCCTGGCTTGATCTTAGTTAAATTAACCATAAAACTTATATCGTTTTTTTTTTTAACAATTTTATTTTTTATTTTCAAGCTTTAAAAGATGAACCAAACTCCTTTGACACATGTGGTAAGGAGTCTAGCCCCCTTAACCAGTCTCGAATTCGAGCCCGTTACTGCCGGAGGATACTTTTGAATTTATTAAAAAAAAAAATGAAATAGACTTTGAAATATTCCAGTTTGACTGATATTTTATCTACATTTTTTTGGTTAATCTACATTTTGTATTTTAACTTCTAAAATTTGAATGTTAATAATAATATTAATTTAATACTACTTTTCAACAAATTTAAGAGTAATAAAGAGAAAAACTGTATGTTTTTTCTCATTAAAGTATAATATATATTAATTTTTTTTAAAAAAAGAGCATGAGAATTTTAAAATTAAAAGGTATCCTTTAAATATTTTTAAAAAATGAAAAGTGTAATTTATTCTTTCAATAATTATTAAAAAAATGAATTAATATGGAAAACATTTTCAATATGTAAATATTACTTTTTTATTTTATTATTAAAAAATCAATGAATTTTTTTTTGGTGAAAAAAATCAATGGATTTTACTTCTTTTATGTAGTAGGTGAGAAATTATCTTACGTTGTTAGAAAAATAAAGTGGGATACATCAATATTTCTTTTTTTTTAAAAAGCATATCTTTTTTTTTTTTTGATAAACAAGAAGCATATCTTTTTATATCAATGTAATATGAAAGATAAATATTATGTAATATAAGAATATAATTTTTAAAATTAATATAACATAAACATAATAAAAATAGGGAGATGTTATACTTACAACTAAATTTTTTTACAACTCTTATTACTAAATTAATTATCGTTGATTTCCGTCAATTTAACATTTATAATCTATTGGATAATAATATTAATTAATTATTAATTTTCAAAAATTTATTTATCAAAATCAACAATAATTAATTTAGTAATAAAAATTAGAGTTCATATTTTAAAAAATTAACACGTGTATTAAATTAATTTTTTTTTTCTCTCTTATCTTTTTTCTCTTTCTCTCACCTGAATCCCTTCCTATATATATATTTTTTTCTCCCGGAGCAGTGTATATTCACTCTCTGGAAGATAGGATATCATTCCTCGATTTCCAATGCATACAAATTTTCGTCACTAGCACTGAAATTGACAGTTCTGATTCTGCCATGGTACCAAGCCCTATCTTCTCTGTGATCTGTCACTATTCATTTAAAATGGTGCCTTTTTTTTTTGTAATTAAATGGTTGTACTGAAAAGTTGTACTGAACGCAAATTTAATTGAGTATGAATTTTCTTCCGGTACATCTACATTTTTTAGGGAATAAAAAATAGACGATTTTTCTAAAGTGAAAAGAAGCAGAAAATTGAGAGGGCTGAAAAGTGAAAACAGAGCAAGATGAAAATGTTTAGATTTTCATTCATAGTTGTTTCACACATAGGGAAAATTTTACTTTATGAACGTATATATAAGGCTGATTAATTGATAAGCCTAATAACAAGCAATTCAAGATATAAATCAAATATAATTATAAAAAAATATTCATAAAAAATATCAATTCTAATATGATAGCATAATATATAAACTTGGGCCATCATCAGAAACACTAAAGTTCCAGAATCCATATATACAAAAAAAAAAAAAAATCCAGAATCCATTACTCACATGTAAATTTTATAAATAAAAAGTAAAACCTACAAATATGTTATGCTATCATACTGTGTACACACATCCCTTTGGCAAAAACTGATTATTTTTTTTTTATGCACAATGATCTACTTAACCTTAACTCAAGATATCTTATCCATAGATACTTTGAAGAAAACATCTAAATCCAATAACAATATACTAATTCATTGAGCTAGACATCTCTATACAGCTTTCATAGTATAGGAGTGGCCCAATATAATGGGATAGAAGTTGTAATCTACCGTTAAAGTTTCGTTTATTATTCCAAGTGAGTGTAAAGTAATTTTCATTCTAAATTATCAGCTCCTCAAACAACATTCTCTTTCTCTTAGATGCAAGCTTACATCCTATTGCACAAAATACATTCCTAATTATTAGATATGAATTGTCATTGACAATGTTATGCTTTAGTCTTGAAAAGAAAACTAACTTTCTGACATGTAATTGATAATTTGATGCTGCAATTTAAGCAAAGCATAATCAAGGTTAATTGAATCTGCTAAGATATCTGACCAAATATAGATCTCCAATCTGTATTTAACAGCTGATACAGCAGTTGAAATTATTTGAAGAAAAATAAATTGGAAACCAAACACATAAAATTAAGTTGTTTTTTTTTTTTTTTTTTATAAAAAATAAATTTTTATGTGTTGGCCCTTCCTTATTTCGTTCGCATGTGATTATTTAATCAGGAATCTTGGATTGGGACTAATGGCATTTTTCCTCCGTATATCTCTGGGATCTGACTCTCATCTATCTCTTCCAACAAGGTTGATTTCAGCTTTTTGGTCTCCACGAATAATATCTACAAGGAAGTGCAACATTCAAAATATGTTCCTAAAACATCTGAAACACATGCATTATGCATCAAGTTACAAATTTGAAGTGTCACCTTTTTCTTGGTATTGCTGTCGATGAAAGTGTTAACAATTTTCCATACTTTCATAAACAAGGAAGGTGCGTGGACAATAAACAACTTCCCCAATCTCTCTGGGTAGTAATCCTGCATTCAAAAAACACTCACGAGGTTAGGATGTTTCAAGTTTCCAACTGCACACACAAACTTATGCACAAGATGACTACTACTATTTAAGAACACACGAAAGAAATGGTTAAAGAATGAAGGAAGACCTATACCTGCAAAATGGCTAAAGCATTAAGGTATCCACGAAGGTCACTATTTGCGTATGCCCATCCCTTAATATCAGCAATAGCAAGAAACTTTTCTTGCCCCGGTTGCATCCTGATTTCCAGGAATATGATCAGAAAATGAGTTTTCCGGGAATTTTAACAAAAATTGTTCGGTAGGTTAACATATTTCCGGGGATATTGAGTTAATTTTCTTGATACTATGTTTCATTGTATTAAAATTTTCCTTATTATATATTTTCAAAAAAAATTACACACAACATAAAATCCCACGAAAATCAGATTCCCAGAAATTTTTTAAAAATCTCATACCAAACGTGGGTAAATAAAATTACGACTCTCAGTTTATCGGAAATCCTAAAAAAACTTTGTACCAAACGGTAACTGAATTCACAGTTCTAAAGGTAGGTTATGCATCATATTTTCGTTTGTGTGTGCACATGTGGTCATGAATTAATATAGGAAAAGGGATTTACCTTGAACATAGTTTATCAAGAGCAAAGACCACATACCCTGTACACACACACAAAAAGAAAAACATTAGTCATTATGTAACTTGAAACATAACATAAGAGGACTTCAAATGTAATGGCATCGAATCTCAAGTGAAACACATACGTTTGAATGCATCGACATCTTTGTTTTGAAAATGTTTTGCAGCAAAGGCAACAGTTATAGGTCGACCCTTCTTATCATGTCCTTGCACGAACATCTTGCCATGTGCAAGTTCATCAGGAATCTCAGACGGGGATATGGAACCATTTGGAACAAACGAATGTCTCCATTTCAAGTACTTGAGGAACATTGCCGAAGCCTTATCTACATCCAAATCACGAGCGCGCAAGAATCTTCTAATCATCAAATCATCTACATCCTGCCCACAAAGGGTCAACTCAAATTTCAACTACTTGCTTCCTAATCAGTGATGTGGTGAACAAACAACTTGGGCATCATAAATTTTGCATTTTAATCACAAGAGTTAAGAAAAGGTCAAATTTTTTGTATTCCATTCTGCTTAATCTAATGAATCATATCATGTTTCCTAATCTAATTATCTATTATGTGGTGGGTAGGACATGGAAATATGCCAGAGTGACACAGATCCAAGAGGGTATGCATAGTTGCCACTTGCCAACACTTTAATAAAAAGAGAAAAAAAGGAGGTACAAACTACAAAGACATGACACAAGTTGTTGTTACAAAACGTGGCAAGTTTACGATGATGTTTGTACCTTAGAAGAGGGATCTTGGCTTTCAACAAAGGATCTCATGAAACTGATTTTGGTGAGCTCTGTCTCTGAACTGTCATCAAGAACCACTTCTGCTTTTGCTTCTGATTTAGCCAATTCATGTTTGGAATCTAAAGTTGATTTCTGAGGCTCAGGACTCACTGGTTCCATTCCTTTGAACCAATCCTCCTTGATATTTGTCTCTGCCTCAGCAACACCAATGTCCCTTTGCTCACACCCCTCGTTGAGCATTGACACATACCATGTATTAATAACATTGACTAAGATGGATTTCTTTTTTCTTTTTTAATACATATTGAATGCTCATACCGTTTGGGTGACATTGGTGGCTAGTATTTGACGTGAGTTGAATTGTTCAACTACCCAATTGGATTGGGTTTGGGTGTGAGCTTTAATTTTCAGTGTTATATGAGTTCACCAAATGGGCAACTGGAAATGACCCATCAAAGATTGCGAAATTACTGCACTTTTGATCCATTGTCAATAAGCAGTAAATATTTGGTGCTACTGTTGCACCTAAATTCAGTACATCTCACCAATAAAAACATTACACATGAGGAGGGAGAAAAAATTTGATATAAAAAAGAAATCTTTGCTGACATATAATACTTCTATTGGTGGGATACACTAAATCTTTAATACAATAGTACCACCAAAAATTTATTAGTGCAGACAGCTCAAATAAATATCACAGCTTCTCTGGATACGTGGATTGAAATCGACGGTGCCATGGTACATCACAATTTTCGTGGGAACGTGGCACCATCAAATTGGTAATAAAATAAATAAATATTTTAATTAGTCCCAAAAATATAAAAAATAAGAAGAAGACGAAGAAATGGGTGTGTGTGTTACTTGTCTTAAAAGTTAGGGTGCTGCCTCTGCCACGTGAATCAACCTACCAGCTTGTTCCAACTTAATAATATAAATTTGATAGTGCGAGTTTTGTTATATCCGATTTGAATTTGAATTAGTTAATGTTATTCGCAATTAGATACCGAATAATTTATAATAATAAAAAGTTAAGTGCTATCATATCATCACTTTTTAAAAAAAGTTATCGTTAAATTAGGATATCAAAAATATAAAATAATTACTTAATTTGTTACTATTTTAATCCTTTCTAAAAAAAGTATGATGAAGTTTTGGAATTTTGAAAGATTAATTTCTTGACAAACTAATTTTTAAAATATTAATATGATTCACACTAATGTTTGCGGGATTACTTTGTGATAAAAATATTTTAAAAATTCTCACAAAAAAAAAATTATTTTAAAAATTAATATAGTGACATTAATCTTTAAAAACTGGATTTATTAAAAAAATTAAGATCTGCCATATTAAATGTTTTTTCCCTTCAAAAAATACATGTTTATAAATTTCATTTTAAGTATTAAATAATTAACTAATACCTTAAATTGGTTTAAATTATTTTTATATGAAATTAATGTATTATACAAGCAAAATGGTATAAACATACATTAGTGATTTCAACACTTCGGCCGAGTCAAATACTTTTTCCAATCTTTCTTTATTGTGCTCACAAATATTTAGATGATTTTATTTTAATTTAAACGGTAAGACCTATGTAGCACCGATACCGACACGGGACACGTGACACGATACGACACGACACTCCGACACGTTAATTCTAAAAAATGTTAGATTTCGACACGTTAGGACACGTTTTGATATTAAATAATATTTTTAATTTATATAGTGTATATTGTATTTAATATTCAACAATTTAACAAAAAAAATGAATGTAAACTTATATTATTCATAAATTTTGCAAAGAAACATAAGATATCCCAAATATTTATATTAAATTTAATAAAATGGTAATCATAATCTAACAAATCTAATAGTTGGGACTAAAAACTCAACGCAACGCAACCTTTAAACCTTTTTTTGAATTTCTATAATGCGTGTTGGAGTGTCGGGGAGTGTCGGAGTGTCCGAGAGTGTCGGGAAGTGTCGGACACGACACGCCAGGGTTTTTGAAGTGTCGGTGCTTCGTAGGGTAAGACATCTTTAAAAAATACGATTTGATGCGTCAATCAAATATTATGTTTAATATTTTGATTTGAAAGAAAAGTAAAAATATGGTGTGAAATTAAGACTAGACATTTTTTTTTTTGGTAAAAAGACTAGACATTTTAACTAGTATAAAGAAAGAAGGTTTTTTTAATTTTTTTGAACTAGTAGAAATATCATTTTTTATTTATTTATTTTATCCAAAAAAAAGAAAGAAAAAAGGTTTTTTTAGTCTTACTAGATTTTTTCAGTGAGACCAGTGTAAAAGAGAACTAACGAAGAAACACCATGATTCTATCAAATTACAAGCAAATGTTAAACATCTGGAGGAGGATTTGGATTTCCAAGTTGCCACTAAATAAAATGTCTATGCTATTCTGTAATTATTTTTGTTAAGACAACTTCTTACTTATTCTTCCGTTGCATTTATAATATATGAATGAACTTATTATACCATATTTTCGTAGCATTTCTGCACATTGAGTTAGTATTTAGGAAAAATTTCCGTAAATGAAAGATGAAGTGTGTATGTGTTAGAGAAAAAACGTCGACTATAGAAAATAAAATTGCAAATGATATTTTTCTCTGGTATAAAACTTAGAGGCTTACTTTCATTTCCTCTCCTAACCCTTCGATTGCACATTTTAACACACACTTTTCTTGTTGGTGACCCAACTTGAGCAGAATGTTTTTTCATTCAAAACATTTTTACATGTTACAATGTACTTGGCTTTGGTGGAAGAGAGGTTTTTGGAGCTTGTTAAGAGTGTTAGTCCCACATTGTGTGTGTCTCATTGTGTTAAGAGTGTTAGTCCCACATTGTGTGTGTCTCATTGTATTCTTCAATTGGTTTGCTATATAATAGAACCAATGTTGTGTAGTTTAACACAACAAGGATTACTATCAATTCCTAAAAAAAAAAAAAAAAAAAAAAAGCTTCACATAATCGGAAAAGTCGCCGGAGACGGCGGTGGGTCGTCGGAGACGCTAGTAGGTCGTCAGAAAAGTCGCCAGAAAGTCATCAAAAAAGTCAATGGAGACGGCAGTCAACGGTGGTCGATCAATGGCGGTCAACCCAACAGCTTCCCAAGGATCATTCTTTTCTGATGTGACAGATCAGTCTAAGCTGCAGTCACAGAGCATACTAAGAAAAACCCGAAAAAGAAATAACAACGAGAATCCCTCAAGGAGGGTGATATCTCTCTATAACCATATTGAAATTATGGAAAAGTGAACTAAGTTAAGCGGATTAAGATTCCTCTTGTTAGGCTCTGATACCATGTTAAATATCAAGAATCTTAACTTAGTTCTCTTTTCCATAAATTCAATATGGTATCTAGAGCCTAACAAGAGGAATCTTAATCCGCTTAACTTATCTTGATATTTAACATGGTATCTAGAGCCTAACAAGAGGAATCTTAATCCGCTTAACTTAGTTCACTTTTCCATAATTTCAATATGGTTATAGAGAGATATCACCCTCCTTGAGGGATTCTCGTTGTTATTTCTTTTTCGGGTTTTTCTTAGTATGCTCTGTGACTGCAGCTTAGACTGATCTGTCACATCAGAAAAGAATGATCCTTGGGAAGCTGTTGGGTTGACCGCCATTGATCGACCACCGTTGACTGCCGTCTCCATTGACTTTTTTGATGACTTTCTGGCGACTTTTCTGACGACCCACTAGCGTCTCCGACCCACCGCCGTCTCCGGCGACTTTTCCGATTATGTGAAGCTTTTTTTTTTTTTTTAATCTTCTTTCTTCCCAAGATGGACTATTTATTCTATTCATCGTCCTCTTGAGGGGGAGCACCTTCCATGTTGCTGATGGTCATTCCAGCACAGTTGTCTTTGCCGATGATAATTCCGGCTCCGAAGTTCCTCTTGAGGGGGAGCACTTTCCATGTTGCTGATGGTCATTCCAGCACAGTTGTCTTTGCCGATGATAATTCCGGCTCCGAAGTTCCTCTTGAGGGGGAGCACTTTCCATGTTGCTGATGGTCATTCCAGCACAGTTGTCTTTACAGTTGTCTTTGCCGATGATAATTCCGGCTCCGAAGTTCCTCTTGAGGGGGAGCACTTTCCATGTTGCTGATGGTCAGTCCAGCACAGTTGTCTTTGCCGATGATAATTCCGGCATCTTCCATACCGTCGTCCATGTTGCTGATGGTCATTCCAGCACAGATGTCTTTGCCGATGATCATTCCGGCATCTTCCATGTTGATGTTCATTCCGACGCCATTTTTAGCACATTGTTGATTTTTGGTTTCTCATATAGGAGATTTATTTTGATGTTATGTTACTTGGTCATTTCATTTTGTTGATGTAGCACTGTTGCTTTTGGTTCCTAATAGGAGTATTATTTATGTATCAAGCTTGTAGCATATGATCTATATGCTACAGCTTGAGGGGGAGTGTTAAGAGTGTTAGTCCCACATTGTGTGTGTCTCATTGTGTTAAGAGTGTTAGTCCCACATTGTGTGTGTCTCATTGTATTCTTCAATTGGTTTGCTATATAATAGAACCAATGTTGTGTAGTTTAACACAACAAGGATTACTATCAATTCCTCTTGTATCTTGATATTTAACAGAGCTTAGACTATTCTTTATATATAGATAACTCTTTGTACAGATTAAATACAATTCAATAATATTTCAAATACCTTTTTCAAGTTGGTATCAAAGCTCTCGATCCTGAGGGTTCTGCTTCCGCTGCCTACAAAACCTTTTTTTTTATCTCTCGCTGCCATCAGCCACCACCGGAAATTTTTTTCCGTGGACCTCTTGGACCGAGAAGATCACCGTTCCCTTATTCTTTTTCCTCTTTACACAGTAGCAAACAGATCCTATTCATCACGTTTCAAACAGATCCGGTTCATCACGTTCCACAAACAACAGAACACTGTTCATCGCAGTTTTGGACCTTTTCCGGCGACCTTTAAACTCCGATCAAGCCCAGATAGGATCGCGCTCCCTGGACAACCTCGCCGTCGAAAGCTCATCCCTGGAAACCTCCGCACGCGCCCACACGCGCCACCTTCTTCTCCGCGAGTGACACCCACGCGCCGACAGCTTCACCGCGACGTGGCTTCGATTCTTGGCATCGGACCACCGCAGTCCTAATCGACTCTCCAAGCACGTTCTGGATCTGTGCTCTTTTCTCTGATCGGACGTCTGTTGCGATCTCGGCAAGTGCACCGATCGTTCCAAGTAATAAAGTGATAAGAAAGTATCGTCTCCACAGGGATTGATGAACAAGTACTACTATAACCAGTCCTCTTAATTTAGACAGATCGATTAATTGTTGACAAAGAATTGTAAATTAAATTAAATGACAATAAAAGTAAAAGAATTGTTTTGTATTTTTCTGGAAAAGACTTAAAATAGATGAAGAAATATTTTTGTAGAAAAAGTGATGAAAAAGACTGTAGCCAGGGTACATTCACCGATTGCTCCCAATTTTACTTTGGATTGATTCATAAAACCTATTGACATTAACAACTCAGACAAATTATCATCTTTTAGAATAATTAGTTAGATCCCAATCCCTTGGCGATCTAACCCTTTACTTCAATTGGAACCCTAATCCCTTAGTAGTTCCGCCTGAAAATAAGCATTACGTAGATAAATCCCACGACTACAATCCATACAAGTCTATCCCTAGAACATGCATGGAGAGTCATCTTTATCTCCTTTCAGGATCAAGTATTCCAACATCCCTATTGTGAATCCTGATCCCCAGAATATCATTTCCTATTAGGTTGATCAGATCTAACAGAAACAATATCAATACGCTCAAGATAAAAGATGAAATATATTAATTCAATACGTAAAATGGATCAATCCTTGTAGCAATTGTTTACAAAAGGATCATGCCCCTGACTACAGAAATAGATCTAGCCAATCAACAACATGATCGCTGATCTGATTTCAACATAAACTAAAGAAAGAAAATAAAGAAGAATACAAGAACAGAGTGATGAACACGAAGAACGCCTCCTCTAGGTCTTGTGATGTAATTTTAGAGATCCCTTTCTTCAGAGATTGAGTCTCCTTTTATATGAGGAATTCTGACCTAACTTGCATTTTTGAATCTTCTAACTTTCGCGCCTCCCGCGCTCTGAGCGCCACTCCCGCGCTCTGAGCGTGGGAGTTACTGCCATTTTTTTCCTTCCCGCGCTCTCAGCGCCAACCCCGCGCTGTGAGCGCGGGACCTTCTGTCTATTTTTGCCTTCTCGCGCTCTCAGCGCCACTCCCGCGCTGTGAGCGTGGGAACTTAGGTCTTTTTGACCTGTTTTTGCCTCCTTTTGCTCATCTTCTTTGATATTCAGGCTTTGGATATTTTTATTCTTTTTCTCTGCTTTTCTTGCATTGATTGAGTCATTTTCTTCCTCTTTTGCCTTGTAATTTCCTATATGCTGACCGCATATCAAATAATTCCCAGATTTGAACTTTGCTGTCCCTAGCAATGTATAAGACTAAATCCAGGAAACAGATTAATCCAACATAACACTGTACAGTCAACAGATCATCTTACTAAGTATGCTTGAATCAATGTGAAGAATTTTTAATAATGCCGTTCATGAAAAGATTAGAATCTAATTTGTACATCCCTTACCCAGATAATCAATTAACACTCAAAACTCAAGTGTTTGGGGGAATGACAATTACTCTAGCTATCACTGTAACAACATTATCATAAAACTTGCTCATATTCTCAAGTACCTAAAGATGAGGAACATTAATATATGCAAAATTGATCAAAAGGACATCACAGGTTGTAACTTGGCCAGGCTAAAGGGTGGAATTTTTTTCCTGGATAGTAGCTCAAGTAACCATGAGATTGAAAATTTGGTAGTTTTTTTTCATTTAACATATTCAACTCATTTATTTTGCTCCACTAATGTTCCACAGAATTTCGGGAATTCCTTCTGCCATATTTCCTTTTATTCACCTTTTTCTTTTCCTTTTTAATTCAGTTACCTTTTTTATCTTGACCTCTGTGGAGCTCACCTTCATTTCTTTCCTACACATCATGGATTCAATCTCTTTGTAAGGTAAGAATATGTCTACTCAACAGGGGTTTATGAACAAAAAGGTTCAGGCCCAAAGGGTTAAGATTGGAAAAATTCACATAGGTGATTTATTTGGCCGTGGCTACAAAAGAAAATCTGCCTTTATCATTTCAATCTATGCATGTATTTCAGAGAAACAAAGCAAGTTCTAGAATGCTATCACAGTGATATCTCTCAAAATAAATTCAGTGTTTGGGCCCAAAAACTTACTAGCTATGATGTTAAACTAGATTTCCAAACTAATCATTTAGGCATTTATTAACCATTCAAGCTCAGCAATTCAGACATACTAGTTGACAAAATTTGGCTATACAATATCATGCTAGCAATTTGTATATCCAGAATTTAATCAAACATAACTGAACCTGAGATTTTCCTTTTCAATACAAGGCTTCCCCCTTTTTTTTTTTCATGGTGTGGTTCCACCATATTCATCAATCTTGCAATCTTGCATGCAGCATGTATGCCATAATTCCCAGATTTGAATGTTGCTGTCCTCAGCAACAAACTAATCCAAGACATAGCTTAAGCTGCCAGATATAGCACACCCACAGTTGTTAATATCCAAAGCATAATATGCAAGAATTTAGAACCCAATATAAAGTGCCATCAACCTTAACTTTGTTCGAATTTAAAAACAAAAAATAAAACTAAATTGTTCCAAGAAATTTAAAACAAAATGCAGTAAATGGAAATGGAGGAACAAGATCAAAAGCCATCCATAAATTCATCATCTGCAAAGTCGCCCAGAATGTCATCATCTTCAGTGTTGGAAGGCATAGATGGGCCTGCTTGTGCAGCAGGGGGAACTTGACCCATTAATCCAGCCGTGTCAATTCCCCTATCCAGGCATAGTCGCTCCAACATGCTCATCATATAATTGTTCTGAACCAGCAACTGTTGGAGCATCTCAGAATCAGT
This sequence comes from Gastrolobium villosum, assembly GCA_032173675.1. NCBI lineage: Eukaryota > Viridiplantae > Streptophyta > Magnoliopsida > Fabales > Fabaceae > Gastrolobium > Gastrolobium villosum. The sequence goes on from JAVKPL010014408.1 coordinate 85,627, forward strand.
AGATGTGGATGGTGCAGATACTGGGGCAGGTGGTGGAACAGCACCGCCAGATGCTTTCCAGATTGCTTGTCGACGGGACTCCTTCTGCATTTCATTATAAACACGCTGTGTTAGTTCTGCTTTGGGCTTGACATCCCTGGGCTCATCATCTGGGATCTCTACCCCTGCCCTAATGCATAGCTGCTCAATGAGTGAGCAATGAGCCAGACTAAAATCCAACCGACCATGAGTAATCATGTGAGCTATCCTATCAGACAGAATAGCCCCAATATGGAGGTTGTGATTTCCCAGCAGAGTATACAGCAGGACTGCCCTTTCGACATTAACATCACTGAGATTTGTTGAAGCCATGATGGTTGAGTTGATGAATGAGTGCCAGAAAATTGCCTCTTCATTGAGATCAAGCCTATCCAATTTTTCTGGCACGGCTGGCTGGCCTTGCTTGGGCTTCCATGCAGCTCGGGGTTGGGCGATTCCTTCCCGGATTGTGGTAGCCAAAGTCGGCATTTCTTCTCTATACAAACCGTCAACCGGCTGCATCCTCTGAAAGGTATCAGTAAAAAAACAGGACTGGGTTGCTTCCCATGAGGTGTTCAGCAACCTCTCAATCTGGAAAGCGGTAAAAGAAACTTCTTTTCCCCTGACCCAGGTCTTTCTTGTCCGGTCTACTGTGTCCTTGTCAGCATTGGCACAGAACTCTCTCAAAATGGTGCTGCAGCTTAGCTGTGGAAGTTGAATCAACTTTTGCCATTTCCTGCGTTCAATTGTCAGGACGACTGGACAGTCATCAGCCAGAAAACTGCTGATTCTTCGTTCTGGTATAATCTTCTTTTTCAGAAACCAGTTGTGGTACCGGTCTTGGTTTGCTGGAGATATAAACCGGTGGGCGTCAAAATCAATCAAAGCAGGGACTCTTTGCCTTTTGGTGCCAGCTGTACCTGGTGTTTTTTTAGCGGCCCTTTTTTCCTGCACTCAGAAAAGTTCCACCACGGATAGCATACCAATATGGACACCAGAATATCAGTAATGCAATGACAATTCCCAGATTTATATTATGCAAACCATAGTGCCCTAACATGCCATTATCGTACATACCATTAATCATGCAAACTGCCATGCCAGTGACGATCATCATAGTATGAATATGAACAATGAAATTGCCAGAAACTGGAGCATGCATTTTGGCAACACTAACATACATATAATTCTGGAACATGCATTTTATTCGTTTTCACATATGAGGACAAGCATGTAGTGCATCCTAGCATACATTGTGCATAGAGATGAAAATTCGTGGCTTAACTATTCTATCAAATATGAACCATTCACTCATCCAACATCATATCAGCAACAATAACATGGCAACTTGAACAAAAATAAAATAATGTAGGCCTACCTTGTCTCCTGCCATTTTCAAGAAGTGAATGTACCACAGAGATATGATGAAGAGGAGTGGAGAAAAATGTAACCTTAATCCTACAATGGTGGGG